>CM028136.1:581530000-581815000 GCA_016271365.2 Neoceratodus forsteri
AACTTTTCACCACCTGACTATTAGCTTTAAGAGTTAGTTCATATGGGCAATTTACTGCTCTCCAAGCTCCTCCCTCACAGACTCCAAGCTCAACCCCCAGTGGATTTCCAGTATTTAAGAACAGCTAATAGAAGGGGTGGGTGGGAGGACTTTTCCAGCCAGCAACAGTCCTCTAGTTAGAGAAAAATTTGAGCTACTCCCAAACCAACAGCAAACTCAGGAAAAATCACTTAAACTCACCCTCCTACCTCTCTGCACAACCAGCATAATGAGCAGACATACTGGCTCTGTTTCTGAACACTTAAACAGAGATTCAAACTGAATTCCAAATAAACTTGAATGGCTGATCTGCCTCTGGGCAAAGAAACCCATCCCCCAGCCAGCCAGCAACAGTCCTCCAGGAAATCAGTTACAGAGTTAAAGAGAGATTTATGCTACTCCCAAACCAACAGCAACTCACAAAAAATCAGTTACAAAGTTAAAGAAAGATTTAAGCAACAGTCTTCCAGTTCAAGAAAGATTTGAGCTACTGCCAAACCAACAGCAAACTCACAAAAAATCAGTTAAAGAGTTAAACTCACCCTCCTACCTCTCCCCACAACCAGCAGAATGAACCAATTATAAAATGGGTGAAGAATATCCTGCATATTGATTGGTTGTTCCTGTGCATTATAACTGTCTAATGCACAGGTAAACACAGGTCATTTTGAAACTGGACACAGTACAACAAAATCAATGTGCCATTAGAATGCTGATTTTGAAAACACCGCCATTTGTTTCCTTTACTTAGCGAAAATCTTCATACAAAACTTGGACCACGCCACATCATAGCAACTCTACCACTTGGTTGAAATTAGTAAACAAACAAAACAGGAACTAAGAAAGCCGAACTACATAACAGCATACCTTTGAGTCACATGTTAAGATTTTTAAGTGTCCCTTTCTCTCAGCTACAGTCTGCGGGTTTTCAGTCCGCCCAGTCAGTCTCACCCACTCTCGCTCTCTCTATATCTCTCTCACTCATATTGTCCATGTTTAGCCCACCTGCTTGTCCACCAGCCAGGAATTCTTAAACCAAAATCCATAAGGCACACACCTTGGCCAACTGCTGCCAACTGTGTTCCACCAGACAGCATAAGAGATTCTCCTAGTAATCACATAACCTGTGCCTGGAAGCATCAGGGCATCCCTCCCACCTGCTCACACCATCATGGCCCAGTCAGTGTTCAGAAACCACCGTTAGAAAAAAAGAGGCATTAAAGAAATGCAGGTAGAGGGAAGGACTACTAATACTTTCTGTAATATTTCTACACAGTACAAAGTAGCATATTCTTCATGCCTCCCAGTACTTTTCACTGTAAAGCTGTCTGACCGGTCACCAGTGTCTCTCTTTGCATCAACAGCCAGCTCGCTCCATCCCAAACTCCTAAAAACAAATACTCCACACATGGACAGTCTATGATCATTTCTTTACTTATAACTTTCTGAACTTTCTTAGTACACAATACAATTACGGGGTAGCCATGGCAATCACTATTATTAAAAAAAAATGCAGCTATTGAGACCACAGCAGTACAGAATTTCTGAAGTCAAAAAAAGATCATGCAGGTGAAGGAACTATTTTAGATCAAAAACATAAAGTTAACTTTTTCGGTACTTAAACTGCTGAATTTTAATTTTCACATGCATTTAAAACACAGAGTCCCACTTTCTAAGCACAGTAAGTCACTCCAGGGATGTGCATCAGACAGCACTAATGCACTGTCAAGGGCTGACCTCATGCCTTATCACACCCTTAGCTATGCATTAGAACTGTCTAATGCATACTCCATCATGTATTATTGCTTACTTGTCTCTCAAAATCACCCGTTTCTAGTGGAGAACTCCCACCTGAGGCGGCACAGGGTCATAATGTTGCAAGACATATCAGCGCAGCAATATTCTACACTGCCAATACAGTGCAGTATATTGCCAACTTGATTGCTGTATGTCTTGTGGGGAACTGTGCCCTCCGAACCCCCCCAACTTAAATCACCAACTCTGGGGGGAAGGTTAACACTTACAATCACACAAAGTGTGAAAAATTTAAAAAATGTCATGCTTCTGGGACAAGTATTCAAAACCAGGTCCACAGACGCACTGCCTCCCTTGCTGCCTGTGGTTCATTCCGCTGAGCCACACGGCAGCTGCTCACTGGCCCTCCTCCCAGCAGAGGTCTTATCCTCTGCCTGGGAACAGTGAGAGAATGCACTACTGTGCATATACCCTTTAGCGGTTTGTCACCCTCTTGCTCTTCCCGACTGCACTGTTCTTGTTGCGCAGTTTTGATGTGAGTTGTTGAGCATATGAAATAGTGACCCGGTAGGCATGGGGCTACCATTTCAAGCCCAAAAGGAGTAATCCCAGGATCTAGTATAGCTCCCCCAGTGTTGAGTCCTACAGTAAGACCTCAGTTCCCAGTTCCCCAAATGGTGGGTGGCACAGGTCAACAACCTGATAGTACCATTATATATTTTCATTGTGGCAAAGTGAGCCATGTCCATGTTTTGTGACAGTATGTACTGTTACTCTGTGGAATGTATAGTTATGGACCACAACAGTGGACCTCATTCCAACCATCCATATAAAGTCCTGTTGTAAGTGGAGGATTAAACAGTTATGGCTCTTGTGGATTCTGATTGTGGGAAGGCATTGACTAAAGAATCTGTTGTAGGATCCAGTTTAGGCCACTGGAAAAACATAAAAATTGCCTGTGTAGATGGGGATACCTGCACATATCTTACAGCTCCAGTGCAATTAAATGTGGGCAAATGGGTAGGGATAATAAAGGTAGGAATTTCAAAAACACTACCTTGGCCAAAAGTCCTAGGGCAAGATTGTGAAGGTTTTCATGCCCTCCTACAAAATAATTCTGGAAGTTTATGCTCACAGGAGGAGGAAAACCTGAAGGGATGAGAACAAATATTTCTGTTCACTGATGCTGAACTATTTGGCCCAGAAGGAAGCACAAGAAGTCCTGGGACAGAAACACAGAGAGAAAACAAAAGAACACCTCTGTCAAAGACTGTAGGGTTTGGGGACTGCTAAGACCTAGGTTCAAGTAAGGTCAGAAGTTACTCTGATGAGGAACTGGCATCCACATCAATGGGATGTCAGGACAGACATATTTCAAAATCCGTCAATATAACTTCTGAACAAACAAATGCTGAGATTCTTAAAACTGCATATCAGAACCTAGCTATGGTGAATAGCAGTGTGGTTGATTAACAAAAGCACAGATATTTAACATAGAAACAGAATTTGTTGGCAGAAAAAATTGGTAGGCCCATCTAGTCTGCCCTAGTTTACCTGCCTATTACTACATCGTGAACTTTATTTGGTCACTGTGTCCCTTCCTCCTTCCTTACTCTCTACTTATTATACCCATGTGCCTATCCCACATGCTTGAAGCTCCCCATTGTCTTTCAACCCCACCACCTCTTCTGAAGGGTGTTCCAGGTGTTCACCACCTTTCTGTGAAAAGTATTTTCACATCCCACGTAAATTTCCAATGCTTCTTATCATGCCCAAGTGTTCTGGTGCTCCCCTTTGGAGAAACAGACTCACTCCTGCACCTTGTTCACACCTGTGATACACTTATAGAACTCAGTCATGTCCCCTCTCACTGACCTCTCCTCCAGGGCGTACATATTGAGCTCATATGAACATATGAAATAGCCGGCAGAAAAAGGCTCACAGGTCTATCAAATCTGCATGAGTGTGCAGCTCTCAGTTTAATACCACCACAGCTGCTCCCCCCATCCAATCCCCTCCCTCCCTCCACACTCCCGGGCCTATCCCCCATTATGTTCTTGTCTGTACTTACCCTTCCCCTGACTCCATCCCATCCCGCTTAAAGCTATCCACTGTCCTCAGTTCAATTAGCTCCTCTGGCAGTGCATTCCATCCCACCACCACTCTGTCTGTGGAGTAGTGCCTCCTCATCCACTTTTAAACCTCCACCCTTCCAGCTTCAAACTGTGCCCCCTAGTGACCCTTCCCCCCTTTCAGAGGAACAACCCTCCCACTCTGACTTTGTTTATGCCTTTCATGTATTGAAAGGTCTCTGTCATGTCCCCCCTTTCCCTTCTCTCCTCCAGTGAGTACATGCTGAGCTCCCTCAATCTATCCTCATAAGGCATCTCCCCTATCCCCATGATCATTTTGGTCGTGCTATGCTGCACCCCTTCCAGCAGTATCACACCTAAGGTAAGGGTACCAGTACAGTACACAGTACTCCAGGTGCAGCCTCACCAGTGATCTATACAAGGGCAGGATGACTTCCTCTTTTCTGGAGGTGATCCCCCTGGCAAGGCACCCCAGCATCCAATTTGTCCTTGCTGTTGCCCTCCTACACTGTGCTGATACCTTCATGTCTCCTGTGACTAGTACTCCCAGGTCCCTCTCCCCCTCTGAAGTGGTTACCTGCACTCCTCCCAGCCAGGTGTTCAACAGATCTGTCAGAGGGCCTGCCAACACTTCTGCCAGTTCCTTCAGGACCCTTGGATGTACATCATCCGGTCCTGGTGCCTTGTCCATTGAGGGCTTTCAGCTCCTGCAGCCTCTTCTCATATGGCTTCTCATGCAACCCTGCACCATTTTGTAGCCTCTGTACTGCTTCCATCCTTTGATGTCCTTGCAGAGATGCAGTTTCAGAACTGGACAAAGAACTCCAGGTGGGGTGTCGCTAGTGAACGATACAGAAGCAACACCGCCTCCATTCTCCTGTTTGAACTCTCCCTGTTTCCAGGGTTTGAACTGAAAATAGCATTTTGTACAGGACTGAACAGGAAAAACAAGCTTTTGGTCCCCCTGTCTGCAAGAAGGAAGGTAGTAAGACTTGCTCATACCATTCCTATTGCTGGTCACTTGGGCTAAGAAAAAGCCTAGGAGAGCATACTTTCCCATTTTTCTGGGCAGATATATTTGGCCAGGTACATAGATACATAGATACATAGACAGTGTCGGCAGATAAGGGCCTATGGCCCACCTAGTCTGCCCATTTGAGCTTGTAAGTTCAGTTTGTTTTCCTAGAAGTCTATTTCCCCTTACCCCTGACCTCTAGAATTCCTTTATGTCTATCCCATGCATTCTTAAATCCCGTGGATTGTTTCAGCCCCCACCACTTCCTCTGGCAGGGTGTTCCACTTGTCCACCACACCCGTTCTGTGAAGAAATTCTTTCTCATGTTTCCTCTGAATCGCCCTCCCTCCAACTTCATCCCATGCCCTCTAGTCCTGAAACATCTTTTCGCTTAAAATAGTGTTTTCCTGCACCCTGTTCCTCCCTGTAAGATACTTGTATGTCTCTATCATATCCCTCTCTCCTCCTCCTCCAGGGAGTACATGTTCAGTTCCTTCAACCTGTCTTCATAGGACTTGTGATGCAACCCATGCACCATCTTTGTTGCCCTCCTCTGAACCTTCTCTACCCTGTCTATGTCCTACGTGAGGTATGGTCTCCAGAACTGTACACTGTACTCAGGTGGGGCCTCACTAGTGTCTTGTATAGCGGAATTATGACCTCCCATTTCCTGCTGGTGATGCCCCTGCCTATACATCCCAGCATCCTATTTGCTTTACCTGATGTCTTGTCACACTGTTTCCTACCTTGAGGTCATCAGAGATGACAACTCCAAAATCTCTTTCCTGCTTGGTGCATGCTATATCCTCACCCCCCAACTGATATATTGTGCCAGGGTTTTTGTGCCCCATATGCATTATCTTGCACTTCTTTGCATTGAATTTCAACTGCCAAACCTCTGACCATTCTTCAAGTTTCTGCAGGTCCCGTCTCATTCTGTCTACACCCTCTGGTGTGTCTACTCTGTTACAGAGCTTTGTGTCATCAGCGAACAGTGAAATTCTGCCTTCTAGGTCCTGTGCAATGTCACTGATGAAGATGTTGAATAGGACCGGTCCCAGCACGATCCTGTGGTACCCCACTGGTCACTCTTCCCTCTGTGGAGTGACAGCCATTTACCACCACCCTCTGGGTCCTGCCACCCAGCCAGTTACCTACCTACCACACTACTGTCCTGCCCACACCCATATTCCCCAGTTTGTGTAATAGTCTTCTATGTGGCACAGTGTCAACTTCTCAGAAGGTGTTCTGGAAGTTACACCTCTAGAAGGACATCCACAGGGTGGAAATGGTCCAAAGGACGGCTACCAAAATGGTGCAGGGGTTGCATGAGAAACCATATGAGAACAGCAGGAATTGAAACCCAGAACTTCTGATTTCTGGCCTGGCCCTATCTGTACTGGCTATTTTCAAGCCTGGAATTCACTGCTGAGGAGAAGCACAAATGAGTCTTACCTGACAGCCTTTATGAAGAAAGCAGAAAATGCAAGAAGGGAATTTGGGGGCTGGAGAAAGAGAGCAGGGCTGCTATGAACTGAAGAGCTGAATCAAGATAAAACTTGTGGTTTTGTGTTTGCTCTGCAAATGTAAGCCACTTTGAATCCTTGTTTGGAACTAAAGCAAAGTAATGTTTCGTTTCATTGAACTTTTACCTGGATTTTTTTTTTCTGAGGGTTCAACCAAAAGTCTTGGCTTACTACAACAGAAACAAGTAATTGCACTTGAGGAACTAGACAAACTTCAGAAGGCTGGGTCCAAAGACATAGGTATCACATAACAATAGACAAAATTGTTTCACAAATAAGGGTAAAGGATATCAAATTAATTTCGAACAGACAGGGCGAGGGTAAAGTGGAAAGGAAGAGGACAATGGGGAGGGTGGTAGAACGAAATGGGGGGCAAAGGCAGGAGGTAAGAAAATGAGAAGAGAGGAGAGGTAGGGGGGTAGGTAAGGATAAGGAGGGGGGGTGGGGTGAAGCAGCCAGGAAGGTGGCATTGTCAGGTGCTGTAGAGCGGATGGGGCAGAGGCCAAACTAGGGCAAGTGCGTTATGTAAGGAGCTAGATATAGGAAGAGCGGTAGTGGAGTGGAGTTGCATAGACATTCCATGACAGTCGCAGATGCTGGAAGCGACCAGGGTGTTTCGGAGCCTGGATTTGAAGGCCCCTAGACCAGTGGTATTGATAGTATCATTGGCAAGACCGTTAAACCAAGTGGGTGCCCTGTAGGCGAATGAATGCTGGCCAATGGCTGTGTGGCAGCGAGGGATACGGAAAAGTTGTGGCTTTGATCCCCTAGTAATTCTGGCTCTGGTTTTCATCTGAAGGAGTGAACAGACCCCGGGAGGGGCAGTTCCCAACTGTATTTTCTTAGCAATCATGCAGGTTTGGTACTGAATTCTATTATCAAGTTGAAGCCAGTTAGCTTGTGAGTAGAGGTTACAGGTGTGTGTGAGCCGTTCGGCCCCCATGATGAGTCGACAGGCCTTGTTTAGGGTGGTAGTAATCCGTCTGAGTGCAGTGGTAGTGGCAGTGCCATAGATGACAAGACCATAGTCAATCTGGGAGATGATGGAGCTTTGAACTGTGGCAAAGAGGGCCTCTTGAGTCAGGTGCCAATGAAGCCGGTAGAGTAAGCCCAGTCTAGTATTCACAGTTTTAGTGACATTGGTTATATGGATTCCAAAGGACAGGTGTGGGTCTAAGGTGATTCCTAGGTATCTGAAGGAGTCAACCTGCTCCAGGGAGTCCACAAGGCAGGTGTTTAAGGAGAGTTGGTGGTGTTTGTGCTTGTTTTGGTGGCTGGTGAAAATCATGGTCTTCGTTTTTTTCTGGTTAAGGATTAACTTATGTTCTTTGAACCAGCTTTCAACAGAGGTGAAGCAATGTTGAAGGGTTTGTTGCAGGTGGCTTGGGTCATGATGAGAGGCAAGAACCACCGCTTCATCTGCATAGAGTATGACTTGCTGAGAGGTGGATTTGGGGAGGGAGTTGAGGAACAGGCTGAACAGCAATGGGCCCAGGATGGAGCCTTGGGGGACAACAGAGCAAACCTGTTTAGTGTCAGAGACCACGCCTGATATTTTTACACATTGGGACCTGTTGTCAAGATAGCTAGTGAACCATTTCACTGATTCCGCGGAGAGGCCAATGTTCAGTAGCTGATGAAGCAGGAGGAGGTATGTATACCTGTATCCCATTCACTGGCGAACTTTAAAAACTTTATTGCAAACTTTAATCACAATGAACAAAGACGAAGATGCCGAACAAGTGAAGCTGAATTGACCTATCCAGTCTTCATGAGGGAGCATGGCCTCACATCTATCCAATCTCATATAAATAGTGTCATTCTTTAGTTATGCCAATACAGCTGTAATAAAACTTTGCAACATGTTTTTAAAGTACAGCTTTAACCAAATTAAAACAATAATCAGAAAAAAAACACAGTGAAGAAACATACTAAAGTGTTCGATCTTGTGCAACAGACATATAACATTAAAGTTAAAAACAAGACCTATACAACAAAAAAGAGAGAAATCTCAGGAATGCACATCTCACAACTCCATAAAATGCCAGCTAGAAATGTAACTTTTTTAAATTTATCCGATTTCCAATTAGATAAAAATATAAGGCTTGCTACAACACTGCTACAGGGTGAGGCTCATATTGAACACAGTTGACACTGAACCTTCTTTTCTTGTGAGGTCTGAAAATGATAGAGAAATCATTATGAATTAAAAGCAAGATGTCTCTACTTCAGACTAATAAATTGTTGAATGTGAATCTCCCCCTGTAGCAGTGTTGTTGCGAGCCAGGCTTGTAATGTTTTCAACCCATCCCCCATTACATGTAACAGTGATGTCAAGTGCCAGATGTACCTCTGCATTATTACATCCCTGTATGAGCCTGAAGCATCATAATGTGATGCCACCTGCCTAATGCTAGCAGTGGTGGAGCCAGGTTTGGGAGAATTTGGGGGCGGGGGGCCATTCAGTCAATCACGGGCTCCACAGTGGGCACCAAACAGTGATTAAAGAAGGTGGTGGGCTGCCACTACTCACACTGGGGCAGCCAGGAGGGGTGACCGCCCCCCAGTCCCCCCTCTAGCTCCACCACTGCTAGTAGGAAGCCACCTTATATAGTGGCATGAATGATCCTCCACCCCAGAGTTAGAGAATCCTGCTAGCCTTTGCTCCTGAAGTCACTTGGCATGAATCTAGATTACCAGCATGCCATGTTGTCCCTTACAACCCAGAGCTACAGGGCGGGCTGCTGTCTCCTTTTGTACTTTGTTTTTTTAACTAGCTGCTTATGCACTCTTCTGCTCCAACCAGCCTCCTTCCATCAAGCTTCTCTGCAGCCTTTTCATCATCTTCTCTTGGATTTAACCCTGCATTATTTCAGCCATGTGGTTTCCCCCTCACTGGGGTCAAGGCCATCAGAGCCTGCACCAGGGCCCCTTAAGTCACCTTCAGCCAGTCTCAGGAGATTGGTGACAAAGTTGACAACATGAGCCCTCTGGTAGGAGCATCACTTCATCTTGCTCAGTTAGAGTGGATTTCATTCTGATTTCATCCAACCTCATTGTATAGTACATTGGTACATGTGGTGTTCCTAAGGACTAGAAGGCATGCATGAAAGCATGGTATTCTGGAGCCCAAATAACAACTACCTACTCACTCTACCTCCACTGAGCTTCCACCCATGGTCACCTATGTGGCAGAAGTTTGGTGAAGGCCGTGACTAACATCCCAGAGAAGGAGGAGGATGTACACTGGGATGTTTAATCCTCCTTGCCCAGCTGGCCCTGGTAACCCAGGTTCATAAACCCAGGCCACTGGCATTGTATGTGGTAACCCCACCACTGTGTTGACATTCTGGTTGCCCTTTTGTACTTTTTAAAGATTCAGAGGATATTACCAAAGATGCACAGTAAAAACCCACATTTATAATACATCTCCTAATTGTTTGACTAATAGTGTGTCTATTGTTTTAGCATTTAATTCTTGAGGCATTTGCTTTTTATTAAGCTTTTTCAAGATTTAAAACTGAAACAATTAGACAAAGCTCAGTTTGAAATGATAAGAGAAAAATGACAACTAATTATAATAATACATGAATCAAAGCATGCACCTTTGCATTTACAATTACTAACCAATAACTAGTACAATGCAATTTTCCACTTTGGTCCAAGAAGGTTAATAAGTAAAGGAGGTCAGAAATTTGAAAATTATTGTATATGTGATTGTAATTAACAGTTCATAAAGAAAAATGATAATACATGTCTTCACTATATTAAAGTATAATTCATCACTGTCTTTGTAGCTGTAACACTAATAAATTAAATATTAGTACTGCTATATCTTCATAGTTGGGTGCACTTCAGATCACATAAGAAAAGTATATGTGTAATATTGGTTCTAAATCGTACACACTGTTTAAATGTGACAATTGCAAATGCCAATTTTTAAAAAGTTACAAGTGTTTTTTAGCTTTGCAGTCAGAATACTTTTTTAGAGTCAAAACTGAAACAGAAACATACACTGTATGCAATAAGCATTTTTGTTTACGCTAACTGAATTATTCTAAGGAAAATATTATGTCATAGATTTTTCCATAATTCAAAGATGTGGGGCCTTAAGTTTTATTTTTTCATAGTTTCCAACAGTACTCTAATACTTAAAACAATTTTTTCATGTTGTTAAACAAAGACTCACAAACTGTGACTGAAATCATTTTGAAATAGCTGTCCTTATTAGTGCAGTTATTAACATGATTCAGTTTGGAGGACCTATGGAACAAATGTTTAATGTTTCCAGACTGTGCACTTCCTCAGCAACTAGATGCAACACAGATGCTAGGTCACTGGTCTGCAAAAGCATTGGACAGCCACACAGTGAAATAATTAAATCAGTCAGCAATGTTTAGATCAGAGAGTTTTGACTGCCAGGTTCTAAGAACTCTGGGAATTCAGAACCACAGGACAATCATTTGGAGTCCATTTGGCAGAAATTTTGGAAATCCTCTTGCTCCTGGGAATAGCCTTTTTCAATAACACTTATAGCTTTAGATGGAAGCAAAAAGCACCATATGTTAAGAACTTCCTGGTAAGAGGGGAAATAAATTTAACTTGTCATATCTGCTTGTGAGCCAGTCAAGCAGGATTTTTTCATGTTCTTTAAATGGTTTGCAAAACTGCCCGATATCAATGGGGGTGTACTTCTCACAGACATCTTTGTATTATTTTGTAAGAAGTTTTGTTTTGTTTAATTGAAGATATTCTTCTGATATGCATCTGTTGCACCACGCCATATACTATACTTTGAGGCCTATTTAATTATAGTTTACTCTGATGTAACCAAGAGCAACATCATTAATGACATAATATTTACTGGCACTGAGATTAATACCACTTACAACACTTCTGACATTTTTATGAATGTTAGAAGAGTAACAATCCATTCTGAGCTTGCCTCATTGTTGTAATAACCTCAGTTCCTGGGTGGTTGAAGGCACTTACCTGTACCTCATGCCACATAACCCATGCAGGGCATTTGGTTATTGCAATATTGCCTCACGTCCAACCATGGAGCATTCCTTTCTTAATCATACAATGCTTCATGTATCACATCCAGGGAAGAATGCAGTATAAACAAGGTGTCAATAACTGGCCATTCATAAACTGTGCATGCACCTTGGAGGAAGGGAAGGCAGGAGGGGAGCAGTAGACTATGTCATTGATGACACTAGGAAGGCCAGTCTGCCTAACATCATAACCAACCCCAAATCATCCACCCTCCTCCATGAGTGTGCCCTTCAGTTTATGAATGAGAAAGGGGAGGAGTCACACACGCTATGGGTTTTTCACCTGTGCCATCAGTTAGAAAGGGAGAACTGTTACAACAGAATTAGTTGGGAGATGTCTGCTACAATTGGTCCTCCACCCAATCTGCTAGACCAGGCATCAGAAGGATGAAACAGAGGGCCCTTACCATAAAAAGGTATGCTGGCACCTTTAGGCTAAGGAGGGGGATTGATTTAAAATGGTGTTGGCTCCTATTCAGTTTAGCATAGGATGGAGAAGCAACTGAGCCATCCATGTTTTTTAAGAACCATAACCTTCCTTTCGAAAATCATGGATCGTAGGTCAGTAGGAGGGCAGTCATTAATGTCTTCTATTTTGGGACCTTGTGGTGGGTGGGCAGGCTAAAGAAGAGGTAACATAAAAACAGTGGGCTCAGTTTTCAGGGGCCAGAGAATGCCACAAGCCCTTGGTGCACTGATCATGTGGTGTACAGAGCTTGCAGCATTCTCCCAGCTGGTGATCAGGATTTTCAAGCACAGAATGCTGCAAATTAGACCACTTTTCCCTAGTGTAACTTGTAGCATTTAGAGGACCCTTTTTATGGGGCTTTTGCTACATATTTGGCACAAGCTGTCATAAAGTGAGGAAACCATTGCAGCTGCTCCCAACAATATAAAATTGGGTGCAGTTGAGACAAAGGAGGTCAGCACAGCTGTGCCAAAAAATGTCTTTGACATAAAGCTTCATGCAATCTCTGCATCAGCCTTTGAAAATCAAGCCCAGTGTCTGCAATTGGCATAGTGCCTGGAGCTGGCACATTCTGTGTGTGTGTGTGTATGTGTGTGTGTCTGTGTGTGTGTGTATGTGTGTGTGTGTGTGTGTGTGTGTGTGTGTGTGTAGGGACACAAACCAATCCAAACACAGTTTTGAATTTGTGACCCAAAACGTGACAATCCATGCAAAATGAACACCTACATTTTGAGGTGTGCAGTTCTCTGGTATAACTGAATCTATAGCTCTATGATTTGGGATGTGCAATGGCCAGACTCAAAATATTTTGTCTATGTTCAAGTGAGAGTGGCAGGATGATATTTCATAAGTGGTGGGACTAAGCATGAGTTAAGGATATACTGCACTCTTACAAGTGATTATAATCTGCATATTTTAGAGAAGCTGCAAGGCATCGCAACAGGTGGCTACTTATCTGGGGCCCGCCCTCTCTAAACCTAAAAGGAATGTAGGGGACATCCCCAGAGGTGGACATATGTCATGGCTATGCCATGAGGGGTGGTTCCAAAAGGCTGCCTGGAGGTGGTGGCATTTGGTGGAGGGCGAGGAAAGAGGGATCAAGTGAGCTGAGGGCCAGCAGCTCTCCCCTCTTTCCCCTCCATTTGTTGAATTGGAAACAACTCTAGGGGTCATCAGTCAGGCGCAGGTAAGGTCTTGCTTCAGGCCTGGTAGTCTCTAGGCAAATTTATCGCTGTGGGGCTATAGGTAGGTACACATTATTCAATTGGTTGCCATCACTTACAGTGGAAATAAAAAATAGGTGGTCTTGGGTCATCACTCATTTAAGAAGAGCAAGCTTGTAACATTCACAAAGAAGGAAAGTGTTTTTAGTATTCGTTGGTGCCAGGTTAGCCTTTGATTCCTGTGGAGATTAGTGGTCATGGGAGAGCAGGGTCATGCCCAGCTCCCTGTGTACAGCAGTACTAGTTGACTGCATTGTGGATTAGCCCCTCATTTGCTGTAATAGAGTATATAAAAAAAAAGCGGAGAAACAAAACTGGGTGACTATGCACGAGCTACGAACCCACTCAGAGGGAGCGCCCGCTACCCCTTCGCCACTCTCCCTCCTCCCATACTCCATGGGCACTCTACCTACTGGACAGATTGTTTGGGATCCAGGAGTCCGAAGGATAGCAGGACATGGGGGTAGGGTAGGTCAGTGGGGGGAGACTGTAATGCAGCACCTTATGGGGGAGGGGATGGCTCCCACGTCGCATCACATTCCAAGTTCTGTGGCAGTGCATGGGGCACCAGATGCCATGTTGCATCAGGGTGAGTGACTGATGATCTCACAGGAGGTGGGGTCTTAGCACCAGCTGGGTTGCAGCTGTGCAGAGTTCACTGTGAACTCCGTGGGCCTGCAGTACGCAGAAAAAAAACAGCAACAAAGAGGAATGTTCCGTGCACAATTAGGAGACCCCGGTATGGTCACTGGCAATATGCAAGTCGCTGATGACAGCATGGTTGAGGAACAGGGAGACAGTCAGGGCAGAGCCCAACATGGCGGCACCATGCCACACCCCTTTCATTGTGTGGAAGGCAACAGTCCTACACTGGTCGCTGTCTTGCCTAGTGCCCATCAGGTCCTGACATTACCAGCAGTCCTATTAGAATAGGGATTGGGGCTTTTCATTATAGGATTTAATCTCTTTAAAAAAAATGTTTAGTCATGCTTGTTTTGCTGCCAGAGGTCAGGGATTTGATTTCCGGTGCTGAAGTTTGGGGGAAGAACACCAACCCATGTCTTGGGTCCAGCTCTGAGTACTTTAGTTTGTCAGCATGTGTTTCCTTCTATTTGGTGCCCAGACACCCTTCTTGGATGCACTGTCACAAGTGCATGTGGTGAGGACATAGTTGGCTGTGTGGTAGTCAGGGGCATCTGACATCAGGAGTGGTCCGTGGTGAAGCCTGCACATTTCTTGCATGGTTGGCGGTACAGCTATTCCTTAGAATAGTGAGCGGTGCAGGACATGAGCATGGCAGGCAGGCTTGGGTCGGGTCCAGGCCCGTGATGGGTATTTGGTCTTACTTGCACCTAACATTGGTCCTGGGTAGGACCTGGCCACATTCATCAGTGTGAGAGGCACAGGATTGGAGTTGTGCAGGTTAAGTTTTAAGATGGTTGTCTGCAGTAGACTGGCTGGTCTTTAGGCATTAATGTCACCCAGGCGCCCTGAGAATGTTAAGTGCACAGGCAGTGTAGAGTGGATCTTAATAGGCACTGAACAGCAATGAGAGCAGTGGCAACATTGCCACCTTAATTCATAATAGAGGTGATAGGCCTACTGAACTTTCAGTCTCCTGGGATACAGTGATACAGGCACCCTGTGGTAGTGTGGGTATGGTTTGACAGGAGGGCATGATTGCTTCAAAAATTAAAAAACATTTTTACTGGGATTTCAGGTACACTGCTCTCATCTTAAGGGATCCCTGTTTAGGCTGGCACAGCTATTGAGCGGACTTCTATTGGTAGGCAGAGTAATTCAGCCGAGCATAGCTCGGAGGATAGAGTAACCTATCCGTCTATGTAAGAGATGGGATATCCAGCAGACAGGCTTAAGTTTTATTCCAAAATCTGTCATCTAAGGTGGTCATGCAAAGCTGAATATGTCAGTTGTCCCCCAGGTTGCCCCTGAGAATGTTAGGGCCACAGTATGGGCAGTTGGGGACAGCAACATCGCCTATGACTGGGACATCATGTGCAGGACACCCCCTGCTGTATGGGGGTGGGACATCAGGCCTTAGGGTTGGGGTGTCACTGGGGGTGGGCCATTGAGGGATTGAAGCTCTGAAGTGTTATGCATTAGCCTGAATAAAAGGATTCTCAATTCATAAAACTGGCCCAAGCAGAGTTGTGTCTTCTAGGGAAGAGAAGTGGGGGCTCAAGCCCCTAATCTTTTTAGATCCTAGAAATGCACTGTTTATAGCTAGTTCCTGACTGGCAGCAGAGGAAGGGGTCTCCCCCCCATGTTTCCATTGCCACGGTTATCTCCTTATGGGTCCCACTATTAAGGAGCACCTTTCCATGGTAGGCACTGTGGGAGCTAGATCTTTAGTGAGAAGGTCAGTTCCTTACCAAAATAAATTGTCACAGTAATAAGCTACCATGGTGGTGAATTTTGGTGCACCAGCCCATTGGGATATTCATGGGTTCTTGTCCCACTCTGTGATGAGACTCATACCTAAAACGCTGGCATCTGAGTGCAGTATTGGGGGTGCGGTACTGCTGTGAGGACCTTCTACTCATCCTGGTCTGTCCTGGTGGGTGTCCAGGTGGAAGTAAAAGAACCCAGGGCACTCTTCGCAAAGAGTAGGGGACTTTTCCGATGTCTTGGTCAGCATCCCCCTTCCCATAAACCGGATCACGCAATGGTCCAGGCTGCGTGTGGATGCTGATGTGCAATATGGCTGCCACTACACATTCAGTCACTTCACTACCAGTATGGCAATGCTTGTAAAATGCTTTGGGACACACTGTGTATGAAAAGCACCATATAAATGATGATTCTACTTTTTCTACATGTATCATTCCAGGCTGCAACAAATGAGTGGCTAGCAACACACTGCCTGGTCTATGGGGTGGCGAACCCATCTGTTGGCAACGGTGCTACATAATAATAAAAAAAAAAAAGCATCATGGGCATAGCTATTATGACAGCTGGCATTGTTAGCATTCCAGGATTGAGCTGTGGTAGGTAACTAGGGACAGCTGCCTTGACAATGCCAGGCTTGCAGGCATGATGTGCGGCAATATGTACTCGGCTTATGCAGCGGATTTGTTTCACTACATGATCAGACTGGAGAGAAAGAGTTGCAGGTAAATACACCCAGGTGAGTATTTTGTGGTAATCATTCACAGTGGGACAATTATCTGGACCACAGTGTACAAAGAGGGCTACTTGGCCCAGGGGTCTCCTCTGTCGCATGCTGAGCAGCAGTTAGGTCAAGTCAGGAGTGGGCCTTCCTTGGTAGGAGGTACAGAAAGTGGTGTGCTACACAGTGGCACTTTCACTAACTTTCTGTTGTCTCTTACAGGCTCATGGAAGGTACTAAAGGTGAAGAATATGGGACAAGAGTACCCAATGGGCAGTAGCAGGGTCGGCCAGCCGGACTAGGAATGGGCCCCTAGGGTACTGCCGGAATGGCAAAACATTTTGCTGAAGATTCTACTGCAGGGCAGCACTCATGCACTTTGGTTCCTCCTTTCAAAAGGTTCTCAATGGGCCACACCCAGTAAAGCTAATATGTTAGCCAGGTTGGGACATTGGTGATGGTAAGCTGCATGCAGAGGGGGATGGTGAGTTGGGAACCTAAGGCTGTGGGGCTGGTGAGAGCCTTCCTACAGCACTTGAGGAAGGTGAAAATGGTAAGAACGGAATAGACAGCTAGTTAGGTGTTAGCTGGGTAGGAGGGTCTTAGAGGTTTATTGGAGCAGCGGCTTGTGGGGGGGTCAGACTGTGTCCATCCTGTGGTGGCTTGGGAGAATCGCAGACTCAGAGTACAAGATGAAGAAGGAGGCGATGACCAAGGGTAGAACTACTGACACCACTGACTACCCTCTTTAACAAATCATGGGAGGATGGGGTGGTACCTGAGGACTGGAGGAGGGCAGATGTGATTCCCATTCACAAAAGTGGGAGCAGGGCAGAAGCAGGAAACTACAGACCTGTTAGTTTAACCTCAGTGATAGGAAAATGATGGAATCACTTCAAGGAAAAAACTGTCAAGTACCTAGAGGCCAAGGGCACAGGACCCAAGGCAGCATGGATTCACAGCAGGAAGGTCATGCCAGACGAATCTAATAGATTTCTTTGACTGGGTGACCAAAGTAGTGGATCAGGGAGGGGCTGTGGACATGGCCTACCTAGACTTTAGCAAGGCATTTGACACAGTACCACACAAAAGATTAACATACAAGTTAGCCAGCCTGGGAGTGGGTCCCAAGATGATAGCCTACATAAAGAATTGGCTGGAGAACAGGACACAGAGGGTAATAGTAAATGGAGTCCACTCTGAAGAAAGGGGGGTTACTAGCGGAGTTCCGCAGGGTTCAGTATTAGGACTGGTCCTCTTCAATGTCTTTATAAGTGACATTGCAGAGGGACTGGAAGGAAAAGTATGTCTCTTTGCAGATGACACAAAGATCTGCAACAGAGTTGATGCACAAGGTGGGGCGGAAAGGATGAGAAGGACTTGGCAAAGTTAGAGAAATGGTCAAATGTATGGCAGCTTAGATTCAACGCTAAGAAGTGCAAGGTAATGCACCTGGGAAACAAAAACCAGGGAAGAGTACATAATGGGGGTGAGATACAACAACAAAAATGGAAAGGGACCTGGGGGTAGTCATATCAGATGACTTAAAGGTGGGCAAGCAATGTGAGAGGGCAGTAAGGAAGGCTGGGGGGATACTGGGATGCATAGGGAGAGGTATCACCTGTAGAAAACAGGAAGTTGTTATCCCTCTGCACAGACAGCTGGTGAGACCCCATCTGAAGTACTGTGTGCAGTTCTGGAGACCCAATCTCCACAAGGACATAGACAAGATGGAAGCTGTCCAGAGGAGGGCAACTAAAATGGTGCAGGGTCTGCACCAGAAGACATATGGAGAGAGACTAAAGGACCTTAATACGTATAGCCTCGAGGAAAGGAGGGAGAGGGGGGACATGATAGAAACTTTCAAGTACCTCAAGGGAATCAACAAAGTCCAAGAGGGTAGCATCTTTCAAAAAAAGAGGTGTGCAAGAACAAGGGGACACAATTTGAAGATGGGGGGGTGGCTCAGAGGTAATGTAAGGAAGTATTTTTTCACAGAGAGGGATGTGGATGCATGGAACGGCCTTCCAGAGGAGGTTGTGGAGTCAAAAACAGTGGTTGAATTCAAGCATGCATGGGACAGTCATAATGCAATTCTAGGGGGTGGGAGTAGAAAGAAGTAGGCTGCTGGTTAACTAGGATCTGCAGCTTATCCATTAGGTAGGGAAATGGGCAGACTGGGTGGGCCAAACGGTCCTTATCTGCCGTCAAATTCTAGGTTTCTATGAATTCTCACAAAGGGCTTGTCACTTCCGGTCAGCATGAGGCTGGGGACTGCAAGACCCAGACCCAGATGGGGGGTCGTGGTCCAACCTCATCAGGATTATTCCTCCAGCACAGCAGCAGCACCAGATGTGGGTGGACGCAAGGGTGCTGGGCCATATGACCTTACCCACTCCAGTCAGAGGGGGTTCGAATTAGGAGGTACATTGGTCATCAGGTCCACATGAGGTGACCCAAGAATTGGGGGCAAGTGTGCAGGAGGTCTGCATGAAGGCTGTGTATCCTCCCAGCAGTGCACGCTGCTCCTAAATGGTGGTGATTTAATTCAATAAATGCATGACTATGGCCATTTCTTCCAAGACCTGTGTTGTGTGGTTATTTCGGGGGCAGGAAAAGTGGAGGGCTACCAGACAATAGAGAAGCTGCAAGGCATCACAGCAGCTGGCCACTTGTCTGTGGCCCTCCCTCCCTGGACCTGAAAGGAATGAAGGGGACCTCCCAAGGGGTGGACAAATGTCATGGCTATGCCATGAGGGGAGGTCTCACAAGGCTACCTGGAGGCGGTGGCATTCGGTGGAGGGCGAGGAAAGAGGGATCAAGTGAGGTGAGAGCCAGCCGCTCTCCCCTCTTTCCCCTCTGGTTGTTGAACTCACCCACCCACCCTCTTAAAAGAGGGAGACGGGGCCAGGGAGGCAGGGCCCCTTTGACCCATTATGGGTGACTGCATTAGGGATCGGGAGTGAGCTTTCCCAGTTTTCCTGGTAAACAGGTTTTTTCTGTTTTTTTCACCTCCTCCAAAGGGTTGTAAAATTTAGTGAGTGAATAAATAACGTATAATTAAGGAATTAATTTATTAAAAAGCAAGATAGATGTCAAGGTAAAGAAGCTGTTCTGACTTGATGATAACTGTGATACAACTGTCGCAGCCAGAGGATCACAGACTGAGGGTACAAGGGGAAGAAGGAGGAGGAGATGAGTCGAATTCTCATGAAGGGCTCCTCACTTCGACATGAGGCTGGGGATTGCAAGACCCGGACCCAGATACTGTAGGGGGTCATGGTCTAACATCATCAGGATTATTCCTTTGGCATAACGGTGCCAGACATGGGCTGCTGCAAGGGTGCAGGGCCATATGATCTTACCTGCTTCAGTCAGAGGGGTTTTGACTTAGGAGGTACATTGGCCATCAGGCCTGCATGAGGGTGGCCCAAGAATTGGGGGCAAGAGTGCGGGATGCCTGCATGAAGGCTGCGTATCCTCCTGGCAGTGCACACTGCTCCTAAAAGGTGGTGATTTAATTCAATAAATGCATGTTCCTCCAAGACCTGTGTTGTGTGGTTATTTTGGGGGAAAGGAAAGTGGAGGGCTACCAGACAATAAATCAGATCATTGCATATCCAATTTATACAACAGCAGTTTACTAGGTATAACTTTTAAATCTGCTGTTTAAAGATTTAACTGTTTCTCCTTGTGTTCAACTGCTTGCTTCAGTTTTCTAAAACTTGTATGTCAACTGAACTGTACATACTGTTCTCTGATTGGTCCAGTATTCTTCTGTGATGATACCAACATGAAGAAATTAGTTATGACAACAAACACAGCAACCTGCAGCATTTTTGATATCTTACTGTTAGTGTTCTCATCAGCCAACGTAGCAATTTTATCTTGCCATTTGCTCTCACTTCTGTTGTATGTGTACTATACAGTACGTGCAGTATGTATTGTACATTGCATCCATGGTACTACCACTGCTTTATAGTCTCAAAAAAGGTTGAGGGGCCTAGATCATTAATTATTGCTGTGGACCGAGAGTCAAAACATGAAGTTAATAAGCATTTTTCAATGCCGGATGTTCTTCACAGGTATAGAAGGCCCGGGGTACTAGATGCATTGTGGTGCACTTTGTGGCTTATGTTGAAGCTAAATAACATCTCTGAGCAGTCCTGGTAGAGGAGATGCTTTTGTTCCAATTCTCACTCATTCCCAGGGTATTAATCTTTAACAGTGGTTTTCAAATAATGACCCACCAAGGCTAAAAATATTGTCATAAAAGATGTTCATAATATATGTTGCAGCTGCAACCCTGTCTCAGTAGCTGCATCTGTACATACAGGCTGAACCTTTGAATTGTGAATATTACTGGGTCTTGCTTGTACACATTTTTACTATATGTTTATCCAGGATACAGCAGGTGAGTTGCAATATCTCATTTTCAGTGGTGTCCTGCTTTGACACATTGTTAGGTTGTAAATACCTTGGATAGGGCAGCTGAGAGGCAATATCTACGTTTAACCCTTGCAGGGTCACAGACTGATATATCAGTCCAAAATTCCTGTATGTTCTAATTCTTTTGGCAGCCTAAGAGTTAAGTGGGCTCTCATATTTTGACCCCAAATATCCAACAATCTTTTTATGACCTGACATTATGATCAAGACAGGTGGCCTTTTTAAAATCCCATCTGCAAGGTGATTTCACTGTACGACTGTGGCTACAGGTTTCGGAGGTGATTTGAAAAATGACACCTGCCATGTTCAGGAGGTGGGGTAACACAAGGGATATGTTGAACATTAGGGGCAAAAATCAGCAAAAAATAAAATTATGAGTAAATGGAACAATTAATTTCCTCATAATATATTTCGTTCCTGAACTTATGCTGTTGCTGTACCACTAGTGTCTCCCCTCCAGACCAACCCATAAAAAAAAGAAAAGAAAAAACTCTGCAAGTTCTTCCCATGTGACCCAGCTGATTAGTATTTTTATTACTCGTACTGACCCATTTTCCTCTTTATGTCTACAGGTCCAGTGAAACAATTACCACACTGTGGCAGGAAACTGATCACATGTATCCAAAAAGTATTGTTTAATGTTCATACTACCTTGTTTGTCCTAGTTTGTTACTAAAGATCTACTGATCCTTAGTGACCCCATCACTATTCACATTTTACAGGTATGACTGCATGTTCCCTCAAGGTCTCCCATCAAAGGATCCCCAGAAACTAGGGCAGAGATCTTTTACTTATCATCTGTGCTATGATGGTAGGGTATAATGGTGCAACTCCAAGTATTCAGATACGGTTGCGTTTCACTTGTTAGGTGGTTTTGGTGATGCAGGGCCTGAAATAGCTCCATCATTCTATTCATTCCATCTGGGAGCTGTGTGAATGAGGATATGATTCCACCTGCTCATGGGAGGGGATGGGAACCAGAGTTGACAACCCCAAGGAACACCACAAATTTCAACACCCTAATGTTTTTCATTTCCTTACTTTGTGCACTGTGTGTTCTTCAACCCTAAGTTCTGCACTAATGTTGTTTTTGTAAATAATTCCCCTTCTATTTCTGAAAGTACAATCATATCCTCATTCATGCAGGTCTCTATGGAGCCTGTGCAAAATGGAATAAACTGAATATTGGAACTAACACCTAACAAGTGAAAGAAAACAACGTGTTGATACTTGTAGTTGGACTGTTACGTCTTACCATTCTAGCACCTCGAGGTATAGGGAATGCTTAGCATTGGCTCCCAGTTCCTAATGGTAAGAACTGCTTAGGGCAACTGTGAGTTCCTTTTGGTAGTAATAAACAAGTCTATTACTTGTATGCAATGTGTCTGTGATTCCTCTCATGCCCATTATTGTCAAGAACCTGAGAGTGAGGTTTAGACCTCCTGACAATTGACGACCGCATGCAGGCAATATTTGGAGTTCGCAAAGTTGCACTTGTTGCTTCAACTTTCTCCTTCCCAACGGGGACTGTAGGTGTGCATTCCCGCACCACCTCTCCCATTTTTCGCCCACTTTGTAATCACTTGCAAAGTCTAGCTGTTTACTGGGTGTGGTTGATGCTGACTCACCTCACCCCACAGCAGTTTTGAATTGCAAGCTTACAAGTGCACAGTAGCCCACCTGTGAACTAGTGCACCTGTTGTGGATCGATACACAGCATGGCACCTTTTCACAGTTTGATTTTTCATTCCCTCCCACACAATGGCCACTGTATCAAATATCTGCGCAGACCTGAGACTCGATGTCCCAAACTTCCTTGCCTCCCATGGATAGGCTGACTTCATGCAGGACGCAAGTGAATCTGAAAACCCTGTACTGGGGATCTCAACCCAGTATTCAGAGATGAGACAAACAACCAGAAAGTGAAAAGCTAAAGGGCTGTTGGTCGCTGCTTTCTATACTGCTTTGAAAGCCTTTGAAGCGAGGTTTTGAACCCTTGAACTGCAAATCTCCTCTCTTAAGTAGGAGATGAGATTGTAGGAAACTGAATGTGTAAGACGTGAGCAGGATTTGGAGTCTGAACTGCAAACTCTGCGAAATGAAAAGGATTCCCTTTTGCATCATTCTGCTCAAGCAAGTGAGCAGGAACTTTGTATGTTGAAGCAGGAGTGTGAAAGTTTGAGACAGCATAAGGGGCAGGCTTTGCAAATGAATGACTTGTTAAGTAGAACGAATGATCAGATGCGTGAGGAGTTGGGAGAGTTACAGGATGAGATAAACCAGTTATGTAATGACTTAGGAGTAGCTATCAGGGACAAAAGTGAATTGAGCACCGCGTATAGAGTGTTACAGAAGCAGTTGCAGGATGATGTGGATCAGAATGGTGCAAAAGTGAGTCATGAGGACTGTGAACATAAAATGGTGACACTGCACCATCAGCAGAGATGCTGGCTGGTCATGTCAAGGCAATGGGAGGCATAGCCCCTGCCTTGTCGACATCATCTGAAGAGGAGGAGTCAGATGACGACATCTCGCAGTACCATGTCCAGTCACACCCCTTCTATGGCCCAGACGCCCCTCCCTGCCATCCACAACATGGCAGACTCCTATTACATGACACCACATCCCTACATCATCAATGGCATGATGCACATCATGGGTGACGCCAACATGGAAACCCCCATAATGGGGGGAGCAGGCCTAGAACTAGTCCCAGCAGCACCACCAGTAGCCATTATTAATGTGGAAGACAGGCCAGAGACAGAGAAAATGATTGAGAATGCCTTAGGCAACGTGTCCATCCCTGAGAAAAACCATCGGGTTCTCACGACCCAGATTAGGCAGCTTCCACTAGTGGCTGGTACAGAGGACGTAATGGTCCATACTGTGGCTGAAGCTGCAGCTCAGGCAGCCCTGAAGGGCACCCGAGGCAATCTATCTCCGCTTGAGCATCCCAATAATCCCCTACAAATGGCCCACTCTGTTTAGCAAATAGGTGACAGTATTGGTCGGATAAGCCAATCCTACAACCTCAGTTGGCACTTGGAAAAGGTGCGTGCTAAATGTGAAATGCTTAGTCTCGCTGCAGACTACCAGGTCCAGATCCTACGCTGGACCATCGATCCTGGCCTGTGGGCGAAACTCCCCGATGTTGTCCATCAGGATGGCGACGCCACCTTTGATGAAGTAGCATCTGAATTCATCACTGCATACAACCCAAGTGCGGTAGGAGTGATGCATACCCTGTGAAGCAAAATGCGATGGAAAGTCCAGCAACCTTCCACCAGAGGCTCTGGATGGCCTACCGAGCAGGGAAGCACCTTGCAGAAGAAGCAGCAGACATGGACCTCATTGAGTATAAGACCCTGTTTCTTAGGAACATGATCCCTACAGTAAGAGAAAAGATAGAGCCAACCACTTATCTCAACATGGAGAGGTTTGCTGATATTCTTCGGAAAACAGAGAGTTTATCAACTCAACATTCGTGATTCAGGTTCCGGTTCCAAGAAAGTAGCTGCCGTGGAGCCATTCCAGAGGCCACTATGCACTACACAGTGGAGGGGCAGGCCCAGGAGAAACAGCCCCTCCCCACAGATAACCAATACTCCCAGCAGGCCCAACAACAACAACAACAACAATCCTGGGGTGGGAACTGGAATTACCATAAGAATAAGAAACACTATTAGAACAATAAGGGTAAACAGCAGAGAGCAGGCCCTTCATATAGGGAAATAGCCGATGAGAACCAGAGTCTCCAACACCTCCTTGGGAAAGTGTGCTCTGTAGCGGATACTGTTCCAGCACGGGCCCTTGCTGCAATACAACCAGGAGAGCAGGCCTCCACAGGCCGCAGGGATATGGGAAGTCCAGGCTCTCAGGCCCCTACTGGCTTGAACCTGGAAGTGGCTCCCTATATAGCATCAGTACAGCACGTTGAGATGGTTCACAGGAACCAGGCCCAGGCTCTCTTCCAAGAGCTCCCCCATGCTGCCACTAGTGCAGATTGGCAATTATAGACCCTGGTTCATACTGTAAACAAGCTGGTCTTGGATGCAAACAGAAGGCCCCGTACAGAGGCTAAGGTCAGTCGCTGCCTACTGACAATACTACTGGATACAGGCGCGGCTGTGTCTGTATTACAGGATGACAGCCCAAGCACATAACCTTGGTCTACCAGATGGAGGACCACTATGTCTGCTGTAGACAGAACTAGGTTACCCGCATACCACTCCCTGCCGCTACCTGTGACACTGGGACACCTGAAGGCATACCACATCTTTCAGCTGATGGAATTGCATAATCACCATAGTATAAAAGAAAATGACTTTTGGCACCACAGGGCTGTGTGGTAAACCTAGCCAACATGCTGCTGATACAAATTCAGGGACAATATCATATCATCATGATCCCTGACTCACATGTGGTTGCAGCAGTCTCTGAAAACAATAACGATTATGGCATCATAGATTTGTTCAAGAACAACAAGGTTTTCCTGAAGTTCTTTCTCATCCTACAAAGGCATCTGGATGCATTTGCCACCAACAAGCATGATTGTGGCAGGATGCACACTGTCATTGAAGTGACCAGCCCAGAACATGAGAGGCAACGGCAATACACCTTTCCACCTGAGGCCTTGCCTTCTCTTAGGGGAAACAATTAAATCACTCCTCAAGCAAGGTGTAACCAGGACATGTGTTTCCACTGCAAATTCTCCAGTGTGGCCTGTGAAAAAAAAAACCATAGGTGCCTGGAGACTTACTATTGACTACAGGAGACTAAACCAGGTCACCCCCAGTTGTGTCCCAACTGTGGAATCAGCACCTGACATGTTACAACTACTGACCCCTGACCAGCAATGGTTTAGTGCCCTGGACATCTCCAATGGTTTCTGGTCATTGCCATTGGTCCCCAAAAGTCAATATAAATTTGCCTTCACCTTTGACGGCAGGCAGTACATGTGGACCTGCTTACCAAAGGATTTCCATAACAGCCCCTCTCTGTTCCAACTGCACATGATGGATGCCCTTGAAGGTTTGTCTACACCCCAGTGTCTCTTGCAGTATGTGGATGATCTGTTGTTGGCCACAGCCATACAGGAACAACATCTAGATCTCTTAGACAAACTATTGACCCTCATCCAGAGAGCAGGCCTCAAATGTAACCCAGTAAAGGCACAACTATGTCAGAAAGAGGTACTCTTTCTGGGCCTGAGGATAACAGACCAAGGCTGAAGCCCTAACTGGAAGAAGATACAAAGATTGCAAGATCTGCCACTGCCCACCAGCGTGGCCACCCTTAGGAGGTTTCTAGGTATGGTAAATTATTCTAGAGATTTTATTTGTGATTTTGCTCAGAAGGCCACCCCTCTGCATGAACTACTGAAAAAAGGATGTCCCCTGGACTTGGGGCCTTATTCACACATAAGCTGTGATGTCACTGAAACAGGCCCTGCTCCAGCTTTGGTAAACCCCAATCCAGCTTTGCCATTCCATTTGGAATCAGCCACCTCTGACATTAATATGTCTGCAGTGCTGGCCCAGAAGGTCCATGGCACCCTGAGACCCATCGCATATGCGTCACAGCTCTTGACCCCAGTGGAACAGAAATACAGCCTTTGTGAAAGGAACCTTCTGGCTACCTACTGGGCTGTTAAGCACTTTCTGTATATCATTGGGTACCCCCCCGATCATTAATACAAACCACACCCCAACAACCTTTTTGCTGTCAGATAGAGTGAAGAATGGGTCAGTCTCTAATACCAAACTGACACACCGGTGCCTCCTTCTCCAGGTCAGAGACATTAAAGTCCACCCAACCAAAATGCCATCCATGCTGGTTCATGGTTTCCTTTTCCAAGGAGAACCCCATGACTGTACACTGCAGCCACCTGATCTACCAGATCCAGGTCCTTGCCTTTCTGCTACACCACAACTACTTGAGAACACCTCTTTGTGTCATGTCTTCACAGATGGATCAGCTTCCTATTATCAGGGAGAACAGAAATGAGGAATGGGCATATTTGTAATTTACCCTTTTGGTAACACTGTTAAGATTTCTAAAAGTTGCAGTGTGGTATCATCACAGTATGTGGAGATGGCAATGGTGGCCTGTGCCCTTGAGTTCATCCAGAATGGAACCAAGGATACCATCATTTTTACAGACTCTAACTGGGTTAGTTGTTCCCTTACAGAATTTCTTCCTTTCTGGCAGAAGAAGTCCTTTACCTCTTCAGATGGCACCCCGGTGAAACACAAGGAAATGGTAATATACATTCACTCACTGGCACAGAGATTTGCACACAATCTCTATGTACACAAGGTTAAGGCCCACTCTATACATGATCCCTATCATGCCTTCAATGACACAGCTGAAACCCTTGCAAAAGAAGGGGCCCGAGGGGGGGCATCTGGATGATGGACCATCCAGAAGCCAGAGCGGCTGTACATATTGCAGCAGTTAGGAAGAAACTTGAACCCTTATCCCCAACCCCGGATCTGTCAGAAACCCAACATGCTGACTCTGAACTCAAAGATGCATTCAGATTCCTGGACAAGGCTACTGAAAAGAATCTACAGTCCAACCCCGTTTATCCGGCCTCCCCTAAACCAAACTCCCTATCTAACAAATCAGTTTGTCCTCGGCATGAAGAAACAAGGAAATGCAGACTTCTCGCAGTCATTCATCACTTATTTGCCGCCCGTAGGTAGTGTCTCACAAGTTGCTGTAATTATCAAAGCACACTTCCATAGGTGTGATGAACAGCTGTTAATATGGCTATTATGTTATGGCAAGGGCTATCAAGTCAGTTAATTGACATTCAGGAGTTACAGTACTGGTGCTTAATATGAAGCATAGTTATCAGCACTGAGTCTTTGAGTTCCCCAATGTGCAATAAGTGATTTTAATTAGTGGCTGATTATTGCACGTAGAAAACCCTTACCTTTAGTTGAAACCACATCTCACCTCACCTCACCTCAGGCAGGCATGGCTTCCAAACGCAAATGGGTAGTCCTCTCACTGGCAGACAAAGTCAGAATTGTAGAACAGCTGGAGAATGGGGAGCTTGCTATTGTTTTAGCGGGAGAGTATTTTGTAGGTAAATCTTCAATAAGCAATATAAAAGCCTCCAAAGAAAAGCTAAGAGATTTTACCCTAACCATGGAAGCAGAAGCTGGTTCATATGACAGAAAAAACATGTGCACCTGTAATGATGACAACAAGGATAAGGCAATTTATCTGTGGTTTTCTCAAGAAAGGGAAAAAGGAACCCCGATTTTAGGACCACTCCTTGAGAAAGCTCTACAGTTCCATCGGCAGCTGGGAAACAAAGAGACATTTGCAGCCAGTGAGGGGTGGTTGAACAGATTTAAAAGAAGACATGAAATTAGACAGTTAAAACTTTGCTAGGAGCACCTGAGTGCTGCTGAGAAGGACATTTCAACTTTTATTGAAAAGCCGAAAACTATGATTGAGAGTACCTTGTGCCAGAACAACTGTTTAATGCTGATGAGACTGGCCTCTATTGGAAATGTCTCCCAGATCACACATTAGCCCACAGATCTGAACTAGATGTCCCAGAGTTCAAAAACCAAAAAGACTGTGTTATGATTCTGGGTTGTGTTAATGCAGCAGAGCATAAAATGCAACTTGTGCTGGTTGGTAAATCATGGGAGCCACGGTATTTTAAACATCTCAACATGGCATCTCTACCCATACAATATGAATCACAGAGAAATGCTTGGATGAATGAGAACATTTTCACCCGCTGGTTTTCTGTGAACTTTGTCCCCCAAGTCAAGCAATACCTGCATTCACAAAGGCTGCCACTTAATGCAATTTTATTAGTGGATAACTCCCCCTCACACCCTGAAATCCCAGAGGCATGAACCAGAGACAGTAGCATTCGAGTGCTTTTTTTACAGTGAACACAACATCAAGACTACAGCCTTGCGATCAAGGTGTACTTGAAATCTTCAAGCGTGGGTACAGCAAGAAATTGTTATAGACTGTTTTACTAACATACTAAAATGCCAGCAGAATAGACCTAACGGTCTTTTGCGTCTGCTCGTTTGGTCAACCCCCACCCTGGGAGCTGACCTTGCTGCCCCCCCTCGCCTTCTCTGGCTTCTCCCTTCCCAGTTCTGGATATTCTCGCTGCATTGGATTTTGGCTGAAGAAAATGAGCAAACTCCCCTCAACAGCATCATAAAATCAATAACCTTAAAAAATGTCATTTACATGACTTTGGAGGCATGGGACAATGTCCGACCAGAAAGTATCATGAAATCCTGGATTAAATCAGGAATAAAAACCTGCAGTTCAAATGAGGGATCTGACAATGTCACTCACCAGAATGAAATGACATAAATTGCTGCAGATGATGTCACAGCTGAGTTAACAGCACTCGCGTCTTCACTACCACAGAACCCTACTAAGCAAGAAATCTCTGACTGGGTAAGCTGTGACTCTGAAGACAAGAGTCATGAGGTGCTGTCCGACGATGCCATAGTCGACTTTGTTACATAGCCAAAGGAGCTGGTACCAGACTCAGAGGATGAGGAAGAAGAGCAAGAACCACCCATTGTTCCATCTACACACGGTGAGGTAGTTGATAAGCTGGGGAATGACAAGCTCATCTGGTACCGACCAGATAATACCCCCACCAAATTGTGAGTGGTCCCTCGTAATCTCAAGTCTGAATTTCTGTACCAAGTGCATGATACCCCCACTAGTGGACACCAGGGAGTGGAAAACACACTCCAGAAACTCAAGACCACAGCATGGTGGCCTGGTGTCACCAAGGATGTCAAACGGTACATAGACAATTGCATTGTTTGTGCACAAAACAACCCCATCCCAACTAAATGAAATGCCAAACTACTATCACAATGACATTCTGGCCCTTGGCATGCCATACAGATTGATTTTATCAGTCCCTTGACCAATACTAGCAGAAACAACAAATACGCCCTTGTGGTAACTGAACTCTTCTCTAAGTGGGTTGAAGCTTTCCCTACTAAGACATGCACTGCTAAAAACACTGCCAAAATCCTGGTGGAACAGATTTTCTCCAGGTGGGGCCTACCTCTCAAGGTAAACTCAGACAAAGGAACCAGTTTTACAGGTGCGTTGATGAAAGAAGCACTTGAACTCCTTGGAGTTCATCAGAAATTCCACATACCCTACCACCCACGATCTTCAGGTCAAGTAGAGAGGGCCAACAGACGGATTAAGCAAATGCTTTCCAAATTCATTGAGGACAATCCCAAGGACTGGGATTTCCTACTGCCATTACTCCTTAAGGCAATTAGGGACACAGCCTCAGCCACCACCCAGTTGACACCCTTTGAGGTGATGACTGGTAGAAACATGAGATTACCTGAACACCTGTTGTTTGGCCTGCATACCCCTACCACAGACCGTGTCTCTGTGGACCAATATGTGGAAAAACTCAAACAAGACCTTATACACACTCATTTGTATGCTGCAAACTGCATGGGCAAGGCCCAGCAACAGTCCAAAATTCAGTTTGACAAACACACACAAGAAGTGGATTGGCAAGTTGGGGATCAGGTGATGGTTCTCAGATTTGCGCATCCAACACATTCTTTCTCCAAAAAGTGGGAAGGACCTTACCCAATTGTCAAAAAGCTCAGTCCAGTAGTCTATCAGGTTAGACTCCTGCAAAACAATAAACTGACTGACAAATGGTTACATGCAAACCAGTTAAAACTGTATAAAGGAGTATAATTACTTTTCTTCACCCTAGTGGGTGGAATAGTACTAATTTGCTAATGTTAGATTTTCCTTTGCAGATACACTGACAAGATGGCTATCTTGTTCCATTTTCTCCTCATCTCAGGAGTAATCCCCTGCATCCAAGGCACAGTAAAGCACCTCCTTCCTCACCTTGATCCACCTGCAACTACCCCAGAAGGAGTCTTCATCAATATTCCAGACAATTTGATTACTGTCCAGGAAGGTTCAGATGCCTACCTCACTGCCTCGGTTGTTGCTCCTGATAAATCTACCCTACAAATGGAGTGGGAAACTAAGTCTCAAGAACAAATACTCCCCATGGCCAAACCTTCCAAGGGAACTTTCCATGGATGGCCCAACACAAAATTATCTCCAAATTGTACTTTGTCCTTACACCAAACCTTTCTTAGACATTCTGGTTTATACAATATAACTGCCTTAATTGAACCATCATATTGTGATTCATTGGCAAAAGACTCTGCCAGGAAATGTTGTGCTCTACACAACATGGCATCAGCTGCCATGTACCTCTCTGTGTTACCCCCTACTGACAAACAGCTTTTGGAATGTACAAAACAAACCCCTGGTCCTCATAGTGGTCTCACAACCACTGCTTTACCTGGCTTATTGATCAACAATCTACAATATAGGCATGTACCTGTTTTGTTTAACTTGACTTACTGGAATATGAAAGAATTTGGCATGTGTCATACTACTAATACATCACTGTTTCATAGTTCTTTGTTACTTGATAGCTTTGCAGCCTTTCAGATTTGTAACCAAGACCCAATTGCCGGGGTACACACCACCGAGCATAGAGGCAATTTAAGGAGAAAACCTAAACCAGATGATCAAAGTCATAGATGCAATACCCATGACACATCTGATGTTACTGGTGCCACGGGCACCATCATGGTGTTTTTGGTACTGCAATGTTTATCTGGAATAAGGCCAACATTACTACTATCGATGCACATTCACAAAAGTTTCAAACTGGTATGGTCAATGACATCATACCCCCCCATTACTGCATAGTGTGGATAGCCTTAGTCAGGAAGAAAGATACACTGTTTATAATATGCATGGCATTGCTAAGACATTTACAGATTCTAAAGATAATATCAACGCCCTTAATGCACAAAACAATAAAGAAGCAGATAAGTAATACATTGCCCGTGAAATATTATACTCTGCCTATGGCTTATATATTATCACTACAATCAAAAATCTCTTCCTTGATCTAGAATCAGGAAGAATCCCTGATATCATACACGATAGACATATCTCTAAATGGTATTGTCCTCATTGCAAATCCCCTAACTGTGTTGCCATGTGTATGTTACAGTCTATAACCATTCCTATTTCTACTGTTAGAAATTTGTTTTTTTGTGACCAGGCACCCTAATACTGGTCCTTGTTTTACTTCTAAGAAATGTTCCATTAAGGATACTATGTTTGTGTCTTTTACTGTTTCTTTACCATGTTTTGATCCTACTACAGCTGTTTTTGATAAAATAGCATCTGTTCACTCCATTGGGCACCTTGATGATGACATCTACAGAGAACGCCTTGACTTGCCTCCTCCACTGGTTTTCCATCCTCTTCTGGATGCATGGGTCTAACCGCACATGGACTGTTGTGTGAAGAAAGGGTATATTTATTTGTGTCAATGTGACATATTTGATGTTATTAAACCCGTATGTGGATATTCCCCAGACAGTATCGATTGGTCCTTTTCCATGGACGATGACATCACCACCAATGGCACAGAATTCCAGGACTCAACATCTGCTCCAGATGACTCCAAGTTGTACCAGTCTTATTGGAAGGAGATTGACTGCCTGTCAACATGGATTTCCAAACAGACTTATACTTGACCAGTACAGTTACAAAAATGGAGACTGACTACTATGAAAATGCAATATAATTCAGATGGTGACTTTTGTGTGGTAACTAATTTTAAGACTTTTAAATATGGAGAAAAGACATGTTCTATTGATGATTCCAATTTTTGTTTCATTCCTCATCAAACCACTGTTATAGGACACACAGTTTTAACCCCTGTCCCCATTATGGATTCTGATATCATTGATGGTAACCCTGATTATCTGCTTACTCTTTCAGAGTAATTACCCTATTTTAATGTGCATATTGATCCTTTAACTTTGACATTAAAATCACTTTTAGACAGGAATGACACCCACCTCATCCACATCAGCAATAATATCTCCAAAGAAGATGAGGCAGTATATGCCCTCATTAATGATGGTGACTTAAATTGCGTACTTACTAACACATGGTTAGAGATTACCTTTAAAGGTTTTGTTATTATACAAGCATTTTTGATATTTTTTCTGGTTATTATGGTTTAGTGCCTATGGCGCACATTACGCCAACACCGTGAGCAACAGGAGTTCCTTTACAAGGCTTGCGCGTTGGGTCTGTAAATGGCTTCTGCTCTCTCTCCACTTCCTTACTCTTGCTTGTGCTGCCCATTTTGAGGCAACAAGGGGGGAATGTTACATGAGGTCTCTGCACCCTCATTGGTACCCCAAGAGGTACATCATAGACAGCTAGCATTTAGGTATATGTTATACTAACATATAACGCTAAGGGCATCTACCGTACAAGAGCAGATGTCAGGATATGTATGCACATAAATGTTTTACACTTTACTTTCCAATATACACATGTATTTCTTGCTTAAAGATGTTAGGACATCTGTGTCCTTGTAATGATTATGATATATAAGTTGGCATTGCCATCTTCTGATGATTTGTATTACTACACGGCTATGTACAAACTGTACCTCTTTGTTTCTACAAAGTGATGACTATAACAAAATTGTATAATGTTATATTGGACTGAGGAGCCACCTCTAATTTAGCCAATAGAGCTCATCTCTGTAACTAGAAATGTTTCTATCTTACAGTAACCATGTTAATTATCTTAGGTATATAATGTAAGAGATTACGTCCTCTACCTCAGAGACCCCAGGAGACACGGAAATTCTTCGAGGTATAGGGAACGCTTAGTATTGGCTCCCAGTTCCTAATGGTAAGAACTGCTTAGGGCAACTGTGATTTCCTTTTTGTAGTAATAAACAAGTTTATTACTCTTATCCAATGTGTCTGTGATTCCTTGCATGCCCATTATTGCCAAGAACCTGAAAGTGAGGGTTAGACCTCCTGACAACGTTATGACTAAACTTTAAAAAAATGCCAATGTTTCTTCATAACTTTCTATTTTTAAGATTTTGACCCAAAATGTTCAGCACAAACTTTTCATGACTGCACTTTATGAACATGGCAGGTGAAAATTTTCATATCCTGCCCAAAAAAGGTGAGTTTGTGGAGCAACTGTGAAAACATGTTTCAGGACAAATTTGACAAGTTTCACCTCTGATGTTCATGAGCTGTGGTCAAAAAAATGGCAACATTTGAAATTTGGTAAACAAGCACTGAAAAATGATTAAGTTATGAGTAACAGTTCAGAACACATTACACACTAATTGACCACACTTACCTTGTTTTATTCAGTTCTCGGTCAGCACTGAAGCAGCAAGACAATGTTGATGTAGAGAGTGGATTGTGACAGTGACCAGTTTGGGTGAGTGAGGAGTGTTGGGATGTGTGGTGTGGTGGGTGCTGAGTGGGGGGCAGAGTGGGGGTGGGAGGTTGAGGTAGTGACTTTGCTAAGGTACCGTTTTCTTTTTTGCAAATCTGGGGGAAAAATAATAACAGGAATGGAATTTCACTGGAGAGTGTTCCTTTTTATTAAGTTACCAACATTGGGGATTGGGAACATCTGTGTTGGTGAACCATTTGGTGGCACCAGAAGTGGACACCCTGCAGCCGGTTGTACAAAAGAGTTAAGGGATACCTAAATAACATTTTGACAACAAACTATTCAAAAATCTGACCTCAAACAGGACTAAAGGAAAGGCTGCTGAATTAATCAATGCTAAAACTGCATTTATATAAGTTACTTAAATGTGGTTCCAAAGCATTTGAAAAATGTAAAATCAGCCTTCCAATTTAAAAAAACCTGCTTTACCTGCTTCTTAAAAAGGCTACCAAATATGTTGAGTGATGACGTCATTGGAGACAAAGTCAGACAGCTATATGGCTCTCTATAGCGCAAACTAGTTCTTTTTTCACTTTGTATAGAATTGTTTCACCAAAATGGTGAAAGCCATGTGCATTATTTAGATCAATACTCATGTTAGGCTATGGTTCTGTTCATTTCGTTTACTTTAACATACTGAAATTGTGTTTTAATCCAACTTTGTCTTTGGCAAACCACGGTGCAGTACAAATCTTGAATATCCTGGTGGTCTAGTGGATATGGCCAATCCAGGATGCTACAATGGGGGGGGGGAGGATGCTGGGAGTGTGTGCATACTTCATATGCACTTATTAACATGTTTATGAAACATTTATATTTTCTGCTATTATGCTTTTCTAGTATGTTTTTGACTGAAACTACAAATGTAATCCATATTATGGAATGTAAACATTTGTACAATCAATAAATCAGACTTCTTCAACAAAGTGAAAGGCAGCAGCAACAAACAAGTACTTTACAATGGGGGTGTGGTTACAGCCACACCCTTCACCACCCCATAGATCCACCACTAGTTTGTAACAAAGTTCTTCTGTAGTCCAGTACCAGAGTTCATACTTTCTTGGAAATCAAAAATATGCTCATCTTGTCTTATCTTCTTTTTCCATGGGAAATAATAATAAGAATCAGTATTTATATAGTGCTTCTCATACACATTGTATCCCAAAGTGCTTACAAGCAATACTAGACTGGTAGTGATGTGACTGAACGTGTAGTGGCAGCCATTTCATACATTAATATCCACACAATTGCATGAACCGGTTTTATGGGAAAGGAAATGTTGACCAGGACAACAGGGTCAGGTAGTGATCATGGTGCTGGCAGCCCCACATCTTATTTCTCACAGTGATCTGCTCAAATTTCTCCCCTTCTGTCTTCCCCTTCCCTGAATAGAGCAGTACCTTGAAGGAGTGGCCTTCTCAGTCCCCCTCTGGTATTCACTCTTCACTACTCCTCCTCACACCAAAAACTGGTGAGCTCATTACCCTTCTGCATCATGAATGTAGGTAGTACAGTCCCCAGGTTTTTTGGCATATCAGAAATAAACAAATCTTTCCAGTAAGTCAGGCTGATAGCAGCAGGGGACAAGGGGCAAGATGGGCTTCCTTTCCTTAAAAGATCTAGGCTACCTTTGATTAGGCACTATTAAATGATGGGTGTGCATATCATTATGCACGTCATTTAATAGTGCCTAATCATAGGTGGATTAGCTCTTATATGGATAGGTATGCCTATGTTTCCCCTTGTGCCCTGGTGCTATCAGCCTGGCTTACCAGAAGTTCATGTTTATTATTAAGTTGTAAAAATGACACAGGCAACTGTACTAACCGCATTCATGATGCAGAAGGGTAGTGAGCTCACCAGTTTTTGGTGTGGGGAGAAAAATGAATGCCAAAGAGGGGCTGAAGAGGTCATTCCAACAGGGTACAGCTATATTCAGTTTAGGGGAAGACAGGAAGGGGGATGTTTAGCAGATCATTGTGAGATCTGAAATGTAGGGCTGCCAGTACCATGATCACTACCTGACTGTGAATTAGAGCAGCCAGCGATGACAAATACTCAGAGTGACAGGGCTACACCTAAAGTGCTACTTGAATTCAGTGTAGGGAGATTACCCTCAGGTGGGGGAGGTGTTGACGTTTGCTAGGACAGTATTGAGGGAGCTGTGTGTAGAACATTCAAGATTTAGAAGGGCGGTAGCCAGCCAGCTCACATTGTGGATTAGGGCACTAAAACGTACTGGAGAAGAATTGCAGGGAACTGTCCTGTGGGGTTCTGCAGATCACAAGTAAAGGAGTAGACAGACACTGGAAGTCTGGTGGATTCGCACAAGGCATTAGCATGCCTCTCCCGCTAATAATATTGTTATCTATAATAAATGCAGCCGTTATGAGGGCATGAACAGCAGTTTTCCTGGTGAGTCCTGAGGCTTATTGCTTGGCCCTCCATGAAGACCCAATTGTTGGTTAATGAGGCGGGACACAAACACAACAGGGAAACTGTACATACTGCCTTCACTGTGCAGAAGGGTGGTGATTCACTCTATGTTTACTGTGGGAGCAGAAGTCAAACATTGAAAAAGTGGACTTAAGCGTGATTTGGGAGGTATTTATTAACAGTGCCAGCTGATGATCCATATCGGTGTAGGTATGCTCAACTCTCTGAGGTATATGATTACAGTCTGAGGTGTGATAATTCTCTTCATGAGATCACAAGCTCATATGCAGCCCCAGGCAGTACTAAGAACATGGTATGGATGGTGGGGTGTTCAATAGAAGGCAGGCTAGGTGCAGGGGGTTCACTTGGAACAAGAATATAAAAGAAGCTTTTTTTGTGGATTAACCAGAATGCATGAGCTTTGGAATTGGACCAGACCAGTACTTTGCTGTGTGACCCTGATCAAGTCACTTACCTTTCTTGTGCTGCCAGGCCACATCTGTAAACAAGGTTTCAGCATAGTGTGTCTCTTCTGGTTAACATAAACAAATTTCAGGGCATCACATAATGACTAGATCATCAGGTATTTGAAGTGTTGTACTGTTCTGCAGTTTTGCCAAAGAAAAGGTCAGCTAGACCGCAAAACATTTTCAGAAAGTTAAAGTAAATAAAATGAGCAAAATCATAGCCTAACATGTGTACTGATCAAAATAATCAACATGTTAACACATGGTGTTGATCATTCAGGTAAAACAATTCAAAACAAAGAAGGAAGGAAGAACTAGTTAGCCTATAAGACTATATATTGATCTCTGGTTCTGGCTCCAAAGATGTCATCATGACTCAGCACTTAACACAGTTGGCAGACATTTTAGGGAGAAGGCAAGGCTGCTTTTTGTAAGTGAAAGGCTGATGCTTACATTTTTCAAAAACTATGAAACTGCATTTATGTTATTTACATAAATGCAGTTTTACCAAAAATGTAAACAGTACCCTTTACTTTACCTCACAATGAAGCCAGATTTTGGAGTTTGCAGTTTTAAAAGACTGCTTGTTTAGGTAACCTATAAGTCCATGTTTAAGACATGCTTTCTGGTCTTACAAAAGCAAGGCAAGCTTAAACAAGCATTTGTCAATGCCGAATGTTTGCTTGCTGGCATTGGCACTGGTAGTGTAGGAGTTACAGAGCTGCATAATAGGAATGGCAGTGAAGTATTGAACTGAAGCCAACCCCACCACCACCCTGCAGATACTGACAGGCATTGGGGTGTGCCTTTGGGTCGTCAGGCATAACGGCTATGTCATTTCACCACAACCCTACCCCTGCAGACACCGACAGGTAAGACGGTGTGCCTTGGGCTCTTTGGCCTTATGTTGACCCCATTCTATTAGGAAATATGGTGAGATGGGCAGTATAGGAGAATGGGGTGAACTTTGAGGCCAAGAGTCCAAGGCACAACTCGATGCCTCTCACTAGCTGCAGGGTGGGTGGGGTGGAATGGTATGAGCATTACAGGCTACAATCCCAAGTCACACCCTGAGGCCTGTCAGTCTCTACAGGAACGCCGCAGACGCTCATTGGTATTTTCGCCCAAATTTTCAACATTGTTTTTGTGACCCCACCTATGAACAGTGGCAATATCAGTTTGTTAGCTGAAAGCTGATTTTGCACAGTGACTACGCCATTTAGGCCACAGTTGTGAAAACACATTTCAACAGGATGTGAAAAATGACAGCTGTACTGTTCATGGGGAGGTGTAAAAAATGGCAATATTGAAAATCTAAAGTTAAATATCAGAAAACTGGTGAAGTCATGGGAGCATAGAAACTGCACAACGCACACCCGTAATGTAATTAGTTTGGGGATTTTTACAGCAGATTGTTAACACAGGCATTTTGGGCTCCACCATGAACAGTGTCATGGTGATTTTCTTAATCTGTCCCAAACAGTGATTTCCCACAGTGACCACGCATTTCTTCGCTGGAAGTGTGAAAACACATTTTGGCCATGGTGTGAAAATGACAGCTGTACTGTTCATAAGGGAATGTGGAAAAATGCCAGTGGTGAAATCTGACTGAAAATATTACAAATTCATGAATTTATGAGGTGCGTGGAAACTGCGCAATGCTCCGCCAGAATACAGTCATTTTATGAACTTTTGTCACCAAATTTTTAACATAGCCATTTTAAGACCTCTGCTCATGAACAGTGTCACTGTGATTTTCTTAATCTGTCCCAAACATTGATTTTGCACACCAACTGTGCCATTGTGCACTACATGGGCGGAAACACATTTTGAGCGAGATATGAAAAATGACAACTAAAATAGTCTCTGTTCATTTGTGTGCTGGGGAGGAGCTGCCAACCATTGAATTATGTAGAGCAGACACTTGGTAAAAAGGTATGAGGGAATTATTGTGAAACTATTTACAGGATATTTAAAAAAAATCCCCCTTTTAAAACAGCAATTAAAAAGCAGGTGAATTCAGGTAGCTGCTGTACTGTTGCTGTCTTTTGACATGACAACAATGCCTTCACATGTACGCTCTGATTTCATTTATATATCCTGCATTATCCTAAGTTATTTAATTGCTGTTTTTTTCAAATTCAGTGGCATAGTTGAAACCATTGTCACACAGGCTAGAACATCCCTTGTAAGTTTACTCATGTAAGCTTCAGAAGAAGACCTTGTTGGGCCAAACACTTAGACACTTTGTTCTTTTTGTAACATCCATGTATGTTGGTTCAGTAAAAGACAACAAACCATTTGCTTCAGTATAATTTTTTTGAATGCACTGCATTAAAATAAGAATTATATTGTAAGACCCTGGCAGACTACATACAGCAGGGCTCCCAGATCTATAGGGAGTCATTTACAGGGAAATTGTTCCCATTGACTTGCATTGGTTACAGGGGCATCAGACATAAGCCCTTTTACTCAGGATTTCATGACAAGTTGAATTATTTTGGGGAACAATTGCAGTGACTGAAGTGAATATAGGTTCACTAGGAGAGAGTGAGTGTGTGTGTGTGTGTCTGTGTCTGTGGGAGAGAGAGAGAGAGAGAGAGAGAGAGAAGAGAAGGGAAAAAGGGGGTGTGAGAGAGGGAGAGAGAGAGAGAGAACATCTCCTTAAAGCTATAGATCTCCCACCCACATTATGGTGATGTGGGGTGGGTTAGGGTGTATTGTTTGTATGAAGAGGAGGAGAGAAATTACATTTCTTAGACACTTGTGGTACATCAAGTTGTTACATTCTCAGTGTATATTGACATCAGTACATATCAGGCTATGTGGTCTTAATTCCTTGAGGTTCCTCGACTAGAGTTTTTTTTTGACACTAATATTATCAATTTATATTTAAATTATCATTTATATAGTCCTGAGGTTTTGAAATTTCTTGGGCCTTATATCTAGCTGGAGAGTACAGCTGGGTGACAGGTCCAGCTAGGTTTACACATCACACAGTGTGCACTTATGTCTTTAAGACAACTTTACTGGTAAATTCTTGCCTATAATGCAGACATTGAAACTTCATGAGCCCTATAACAATCTTAGTTTGTCTTTAATCTGGGTGGGGGTTGCCTTTCAGTAATCACATCCTTATACTAACTGTGACACTCATAGCTTGATTTAGGAGTTATCTGCTTCAGCAGTGTTATTTTATGTCAATCAAATTTATATGCAGTAGGAGTCTTTGTATGTGTGTTCCACCAAGCATGTTTGACCCAGGGTTGCTTCTGGCTGAAGGCAGTATGGTACTATTAAACTTCTCTGACATCATCTTCTGTTTTTTTTTTTTTTAAATGAGTATTTTAAACCAATGGGGATTTTTTTCTGTTTTTCTCTGCATTATCTAGCTGTTATAAGTATTGTATTTTCTAAACAACTGCCATGAGCTTCTGAAGAAGGACTGGTTGGTCCGAAAGCTAGAGCACTTTGTTCTTGTTGTTACATCTATGTTGGTCCATTAAAAGGTAAATAATCATTTGCTTCCGGGGCATCAGAGCAATTCTGCTTCATGTGAAATAATGAAATGTACGGGGGGGGGGGGCGAAATTTGCACTAGAGTTACAGGAATATGCACAATCAATATGATAGCACTGCTACTGTGTCCTCTAAAGTCCATCATTTGTTTTTGGTTTTTACGTTTGCTTGCGCGCATGCGCAAGGAACATCTTGGGAGAATGGGACACTTTGGAGGTGTGCCTGCCCTGTGCAATCCCCTGCTCTGTTGAGCAGGCGTGGCGGTCCTGCACCAATCGCTGCGGTGCTGTGTATGACAGCGGTGGTCTTCTCTTCAAAGAAAACCACCGCTGTGTGCTTGCAGTGCATCACACCCCCCCAAATCTTTGCTGCCACGTTGGGAGCCCACCCCAGCATGGCAAACGTCCTGCATCATCTGCCGATGGGGGTGCCCAATCCCCCATTGGCTCCACCTCCCCCCAAACAGCTTTCTCTGCTGCCACACTGGAAGCTCACCCCAGTGTGGCAAACGTCCCGCGTCATCTGCCGATGGGGGTGCCCAATCCCCCATCGGCTCCACAGCCCCCCCAGCCATCCTTCTGCCATGCTGGGAGCCCACCCCAGCATAGCAAATGTCCCACGTCGTCAATTATAGAAAAAATAAAGCCTGTAAATTAAAAACAGTCCCACGCAGTCTCCCCACCCTCTTCCCAAAACCCGCACCCACCCACTGCGCACCCTGCCTCCCCACACAACCCCTCACCCCACACTTACCTCCAGAGCTTGGCGCGACAATCATCGCTGGACCAGGAACACGTCTGCACTCTTCAAAGCCGACCGCGAACTGAGGAAATGCCGGTAAGCTGTATAATGGGCTAGATGGGTTTTTCAACTTTGTTGCATATCTTAGGCATTTTTTGGAATTTTTGTACCAAATTTTCAACATGGGGTTTTTGGGACCCCTTCTCATGAATTCTGTCACTGTCATGGCGTTATTGGGCCGAAGGGTGATTTCGCAGTCACTCGCAAAATCACCTTTTGGGCCTGATTAACAAAACAACAGTGCCAGCATTCATAAGGTGGGCTCTCAAAAAGCCTATTTTGAAAATTTGGTGGAAAAATTCCTAAAAATGACCTGTTTTACGAGCGTGTGTTGCGCAGTTCCTACGCAGGCTCGTAAGTTCACGAATTTTCAATATTTTCACTCCAGATTTTCAACATTGCCATTTTATTACACCTCCTTATGAGTAGTACAGCTGTCATTTTTCACATCTCACCCAAACGTGTTTCCACCCATGTAGCGCACAATGGCGCAGTCGGTGTGCAAAATCAATGTATGGGACACATTAAGAAAATCACAGTGACACTGTTCATGAGCAGATGTCTTAAAATGGCTGTGTTAAAATAATGATAATAATCCTAAAATATTTGTTTTTTATGAAGAATTGCATTGTGCAGTTCCTCACGTAGGCTTGTAAGTTTGCGAATTTTCAATATTTTCACTCCAGATTTTCAACATTGCCATTTTACCACACCTCCTTATGAGCAGTATAGCTGTCATTTTTCACATCCTGCTCAAAACGTGTTTCCGCCCATGTAGTGCACAATGGCGCAGTCGGTGTGCGAACTCAATGTATGGGACACATTAAGAAAATCACAGTGACACTGTTCATGAGCAGAGGTCTTAAAATGGCTATGTTGAAAATTTGGTGAAAAAATTCCTAAAAATGACTGTTTTACGAGTGTGCATTACGCAGTTCCTACGCACGCTCGTAAGTTTGCGAATTTTCAATATTTGCACTCCAGTGACTTCCAAATACCTAAACAGCACATAGAAGCAAGCAACATTCAGCATTGACAAATGCTTGTACTTCTTTGTCACTGATTTTTTTATGCTATGTCCAAGTGCCAAATACCACTGCAAATACCTGCAAGCGAACGTTCGGCATTGACAAATGCTTGTTTTCATAGTGTAATAGATCAACAACATGCCTTTCCCTGATTTGAGAGGAAGTGTGAATTATTAAGTATCTGAATGTGCTAGTGTGAACTAGCCTTCATGCTTTGCCCAAGAGAAGTGGAGGTGGAGGGTTGAAACAAAGAGAGTGGATGAGGCAATGTGCAGTGTATCTGGCACAACTTTTGAAATCCATGTAACTCTTCTCAATTTAGTAAGCACCATTGGCTTTGTTTGACAGTTGTGAGGGGGATGAGTGTGGGAATGCAGACACATGGCTGACACACAGCATCTTGTTTCTGCAGTCACATAAAAATGCCAGCTCATGGCAATTCAGAGAAAAAAAAAATATTTTGAAGCTGCATTACCAGACTGTTTGTGCAGTTTAGTGAATTACCACACAGGGGTGTGCATATGACAGCACTAAAAGGTGCATTAAAGTGCTTCAGTCATGAAAACCTCCCCACTGGCTGCTGCTGAAATGTATAGCAGTATGTTCTCCTTTGTGCATTCTGGCTGTTCTTTGCTTCAGCTGCAGGTAGTACAGTACGCTCAAGTTTGTTTGCATAGGTTTTAGCAGTGCGGAGTTCACATTGACAGAGTCTAGTAAGAGAAAACGCTTGGAATTACACATACAACAAAGTCTGAGTTTTCACATCAAATGCTGAGGTATTTTTTTCTGGAGGATTAGAACCCATGGAGTCTGTGAAGGTGTGCTTTGGAGAGCTGGTGTGAGTAAGGACTGTTAGGCACCCACACATTTTGGTGGTCCTGCTGTGACAGGGAACAATTTATTAAAGTAATGATGTGTGGCTTGTCTCTCTAAGCTAGACAAGACTACAGCAATCTATCAGGTAACCAACACAGTTGATCTGTGTGTGTGTGGGGTGGGGGGAGGAGCTGCTCACTGAAGCGTAGCTCCCTCTTTCAACTGTATGCCACTGCATTTTCAACTGCTGTCATAGACAGCTCCAGCAGTGATTGGAGAACTGTGACCATGCCTGTAAACACATTGACTGAATTGGAAGATGCTGACACACCTCTGAAAAACTCAAATGATGGCACTATGTTTCTTGCACATGCATGCAAGCAAACATAAAAATGTGTCTGTTACACAAAAAGTGTCTTACATTCAGCTGGTCTTATTTAGAGACTTTCATTTACGCTTCCTATGTACCAGTCTTATTTATTGTTACTAGGCTTATTTTGCCATAGTCAATTTTAGGAAAATATATTTTATTGTAGAAAATCATTCTGAATATTGTACAGTTAAAATATATATACATATATATATATATATATATATATATATATATATGTATGACTGCACTGATTTCCTGTCACAGGGACTGCTGTTTCCTGTAGTGTGTCTGTATGTTATAATGAAGACAGTATTTTATACTCTTTTTTTTCCCCATAAAGGTTTATTCCTCTGCTCAGGTGGGTGGCTGCTCAGCCCTATTCCAGCTTTCCATGACTGGCTACTACCTCCCCAGGAGCTTGAATCCCCCTTGGATTTTCCCCCATGGTGGGGTCAGAGGAGGGAAAGCCCCCCACCCAAGCCGTCAGGGCTTCCTTAAGCACACCTGACTGTCATTTTTCTGTTTTTCTCCCCAGTCCTCCTTGCCACTATGGCACACTAGTGCATGTGCATTGAGGTGTGCACACGCTGCAGAACTGCAGTCCCAATCCATCAAAGACTCCTGGGGCCTGCACTAGCAATATGCCTCCACCAGGTGACAGTCAAATGCTGAGACAGCTTGGCCACCCCTCCCAAGGGAGGACAGCAATTGCTGGGATGTTCAGTCCTCCCCATCCATTGACCCCCAGCAACCCGAGGACGCACCTGAACCTGGGTCACTGACATGGCGACACTTGAGATGCAAGTGCTTCAGTCCTCCATGCCACTGGGTCAGCCAAAATATTTTATATTTTAAAAATCATTGGAATGCATGCCATACACTGGAGTTTAAATGACAAGGAAATCAAGGTGATGCACTTAGTGGAAAGGAACCCACACATGGAATATTAAATGGGATTGTAAATTGACCACTACAGCTGAGGAGAGGGATCTGGGAGTCATCATTAGTGACTCCCTCAATCAAACCAGCCAGTACAATATGGGCTACTGTATAATAAGGCATAGAGGGAGCTAAGGTGCATTAAGAAGAGACTGTATAGTAGGGGAGGGGCAGTGATACTGCCAGATACAGCTAGACATTACATATGCTATATTTTATAATGCTTATTAAAATTCAGTGTTTGCACATTAAAAGAACCAATTGATTCAACAGGAAACTTACAAGCAAACAATGATAGCATTCATCACACTGTTTGTCATGCCTACATAATAAAAATGATTTAATTTTGCCTTGAAGTGTCTGGCGTATTTCTTTATTCAGCACCAATATAGCTCTTTCAGCACCTCATACATATCAGCATGGTCTCATGCAGAAACAGGGAATATATAGAGGGGTCCCACCGCCATTCAAATGTTTTGGCCTGTCCCTTTAACTCATATGTAAGTCATTCCTTAGGTAAGACTTTCAAAACCTGGTTGTACGACATTTCAAAAGTTGGCTGCTGCTGACAGACCCATATATTTTGTGTGTACTTCCTCAAAAGGGAGAGTAGAATATGCACTACTCTTGCTTAAGGGTCCCATTCAACTCCCTCCATGTACTATAGAAACATAGAATTTGACGGCAGAAAAAGGACTGGTAAGTCTATCTAGTCTTCCCTATTTCCCTATTTACTACTCCTCGCACCATATTTGGTCTCAGATGTCCCTCCCTCCCTGCTCCCATTCCTCTGTCTTTTTATGCCCATTTGCCTATCCCATGCATTCTTGAAGTCTCCCACTGTCTTAGCCCCCATCACCTTCTCTGGCAGGCTTTTCCAGGCATCCATCTCTCCTTTCTGAGAAGTATTTCCTCCCATCACTTTTAAACTTCCGTGGTTCAAGCACTCATGATGCTTCATTTCTTTTGTCTTTCCTTCCTTCCTCCTACATTGCCCTCTTTGCCTTTTTCTACCCTTTGCTGTACTCTTGTCCCTGGTACTGCCTTCCCCCTTTTCTGTCCTCCTTTTGCCCACCCTCCTTAGCTGAACTCTAAGCCGTAGATCTGCAAACCATTCCTCTGGTCCTTTCCTTCCTCTTTGACCCTACACCTCTCTATTCCTGGGGAATTTATTTCCTGGGGCATCTCCTCTCTGCTGCTCCATTTTCGGGTGAGGGAGGGCATTCATTGGAGGTGAGAGCTCAACTGGTAAGGCAGGGATAGGGCTGAGAGCCCACCTGTGTCAACCTCCACAGCAAAAAGCGTTATGAAAAAAAAGTGCTGTGCTATGTTTAATCTTAATACTCTCTCTCTTCTCTCTCTTCTCTCTCTTCTCTCCTCTCTCTCCACTCTCTCCTCTGTCTCCCCTCTCTCTCTTCTCTTTCTTTCTCTCTTTCTCTCTGTAACAAATGCAGCCAAACTACTACAGTAAACCCAATAAGTGCAGGTAATATGTAGAGGTTATCTAGTACTTGGGTAGCTAGTACTAGGGAGCCTGAAGCAGGAATTTTGAAGGTACAACATCCATCAGACCTGTATAATAAAATATAGGAAAGGGGTCACAAAGGATCCATAGTTCTTAGGGAAAAAGTAGGAATGATAGGACAGGTTACACATGGAGTAATACTTGTCTGATGGGGAAGGAGTCAGCATCCTGGCAAACCTGTTAAAATAAATAGAAAAATAGGTTAATATGGATAAAATACAGTAGCAAGAGACATTACATTTCAACCTCCTGCCTCATAAATCAGGGACAAGGCTTAAAAAAATCAGGGACAAAAGACCAAATTCAGTGACACATCTTCAAAATCAGTGCTATCCAATCAGGAAGCTGGCAGAATAAGGGGCTTAGTGTAAAATGTATTTTCTAAGGAAGAACAAGTGTGTAACTTTGATGTTTGATATTATTTTGTGCTTACAACCCCCACTGTTTGGTAAGGGAAACACAATTTTTAGGAGGGACAGAGTAAAATGTTGTTGCAAAATCAGGGATGTCCCTGAAAATCAGGGACAGTTGAGAGGTATGGCAAAAGCAGAGAGATAAAAAGGGGTATAGGACCACGCTGGAGTAAAAAAAGGGAGTTTAGAAAAGAAGTTACTGTTAGTGCAAAGTAGGAAGATAGAGATATAGAGAAAGAATTAAATTAGTAAACAGACAGGAAAAGACAAGAGAAAATGTTGCTTGGGAATGAGTCTCAGAAAAAACACTGATCACCACCTACATTGCCTAGTTGCCAGTAATTATAAATGGTAACCTGGGTGTGGTAGGAAGGATTCTTTTGGGTTAATGACCTAGAATTATTAAAATAATGTATCATTGGTGGTCCAGGGGCTAGAGTTGTCCTAGAGAAATTTATATAATACCTCTGGTGGACTAGTGAGCTAGTTTCCCTGGTGACCATGGCTGATGTACTAAAACAAATTAAGAATCTTTTCCATGGAGTCTAGTGTGGGGAATCCCTGGCCCCCAATCCCCAATATTGTTTAGGCAAGCAGTGAAGTACAGTTTCTGGGCCTTTTCCCTGGGTCCCTTCTTAGCATCTCTGCTGTCAATGAAGCACAGGGTCCTCTTCAACCTTGCCCTGCTGAGGTGTCTGAGGCCTTGGTGGGTGGATCTGGTTGACAGCTGGCTTCTTCTGGGTGACCTGCTGTGAACCTCCCTCATCTGTCTGTCCTGCACATCACACATCCCCGGTGGTGAAGAAAAAGCTATACACTCAGTCTTCCCCAGTGGCCACCTCAATGTCACAGCCTGGTGCTGTCTGGTGCCAGTTAGCAGGGTGGCATCAGCCATGACATCTGGTCCTCATCCCTGATGGTGGAGCCAATGCTATATGCACAGTGTTCACCAGTGAACACTTTGGTGTTGTGACCTGTTGCTGTTCTCAGTGCTGGTGAGGGGGTGGTGCCAGTAGTAACATCAGGTCCTCATCCCTCATGGTGGTCACTGGTACCGATGGTATACACTCGGTCTTCTCCAGTGGACACCTTGGTGTTGCAGTCCTTCTGCCAACCTGGCTCCTGGCAATGTTTATGGTGCCAGTGAGTGGTGTGGCACTGGCTGTGAAATCGGGTCCCCTCCTGACACCATTCATGAAGAGGGAGTCAAACACTGGGGCTATGCAGCATCAGCTGGCCAGAGAGGTGGTGGTCCTTTCCCTTGGTGGACCTCGTGACACCATGAAGAGGGTTGGCTATGCCCCCTCAAGGTCATGGTGTCAGTCTGGGGCTCAACACCAGGTGCGATATCTGTTACAGAGTCACCCTAGGGCTGTCCACAGTTCCAGTGCCATTCCCTCACCTGCTTCAGCTCTGGCTGCACCACCACCTGCAGTCACCCAAGAGGTGGTAGTGCAATGGATGCTGGCACCCTCCCTCCCTGGAGGTTGTGGGTATCCTGTGGTACACTCAATCCATTCCCTTGTTGGCTCTCAATGAGTCATGCTAATTTCCAAACTTGGGTCACCAGCATCATAAGTGGCATTGCTACTGCGGCACCTTTTCTACTACACTATAACTTAATGTTTACTCTTTCTTTTTGTCACTATTTATTTTTTCTCCACTCCTTGTTGCTCTCTCCCTAGCCACCAAATCCTAGCAGCTCTCACATTTTCTGGCCCCGCCTTAACCCATGGCTTCACCCCTCATGGAGGGGTGGTGGAAAGACAAACTCAACTTGCTGGACAGGATTTGACTGGAGCTGTGCCAGGTCACTGGTATGGGACATGTGAGGAGTCAGAGAAGTATCCTGCCATCCAGGGTGATTTTCTGTTTTCTTTTTTTTTTTACCTTCTCTTTAACCTCTTCCCCCTGAGACAGCCTTGTCCCTTCTGAGAGCACCATGCAGCCCCAAATCCATCAACCCAGTCATCCTCTAGGACTTATTTGTCTCTTGAAGTGGTACCCTGTGGTATGCCCTCCCCATGGTGGAGGTCCTCAGGCTGGGTCAGGTCCTTCAGAAATGCTTCAGATGGGACCCCAAGGGTGAGTCTAGGTTGGTGGTGTGCTGGGTCTGTGGGCTGCATGGTGCTGACATGGTGATTGGCTGCACTTTCTGCTCTTCTAATTCATTATCCCTCTACCCCAAGAAATATTGGCTTAGACGGGCATGCTCACGCAAGATGTGTACATCCATCCATCAAACAGCTGTCCCCTAACCCACTTGCTGCACATTTACTGCACCATCACCAGAAGTTGCCCAGGTGGGGGCCATGCAGTGGTTGTGATCCCCCCTCCCTCCCCAGAGAAGAGCACCCTGTGGGATGCTCAATCCTCCTCTCCTTGCTGGCCCTTCGACAACCCAGGCTCTTTTCCAATCCTCGATCATTGGCATTGCAAGCAGTAGGAGAGCTGACAGCCAGCATGATTTTCCATTTTACCTCCATTGTCCTGTGGATTTTTCTGTTTTTCTCCTCAGTTCACTGGCTGCTGCTGCATGAATGAGTGAATGCATGGTGGCACGCACACACTGCAGACCTGCAGTCTTCATCCTTCAAAGCTGATGCACTACTACTGGGCCTCCACCCAGTGGCAGTCAAAGGTTAAGATGGCTTGGCCACCCCTACCAGGAGGCGAGTGCAGTCCCTGGAATGTTCTGTCCTCTCCACCCCCCCAGCTGACCCACAGTAATCTGAGGTCATACATGAACCCAGGTTGCTGGCATGGTGGCAGGTGAGACACAAGCATATGAGTCCTCTGCGCCAAAGGTAGCACCCTATATGAATGTCTATTATTGAGCGACTCAATATGAGTGACTCAATAATAGCGCTTGAATCTAGAGCGAGTGGTGAAACAAGGCATTATATCTTGTAGAGCGAGTGTAGCAGGATATAACATGATGGTTAGGCTGGCACTGCCGAGCTGGTCGTGTAGTGTGGTGGCATGCTTTACTGACCCTGAAGCCAGAGACCCAGGTTTGGATCAAGTACCTGGAGAGGAAATATTATTTTTTTTAAATCTTTGTGATTTCCAGTAAGTCCACACCCCCCCGTGGAGTTGATAATCTTTATTTTGGGGGTGCAGGGGGCTTGACCCCCATAGTGGGGGGTCAGGGGGCATAGCTCACTGCATAAAAATACATATACCCTGTATTATGTTTGATTTTCTATGTATTTAGTGACTGTCGCTATTTGCGATGGCTGCTGTAGTATCCATCGCCCTTTCTCAGTCGGGCAGAGTGTGACTTGCTGTTAGTGGTCAGTGCTCATTGGGAGTCGCCTTTATCACATAAAAACATGCCAAATGGTGTGGCCAAAATATATTATAGTCTAAAAAACATTGGCATGCATGCGATATACTTGTGTTTAAATGCTGGAAGTTCAAGATGATGCACTTAGGGAAAAGGAAACCACATACAGAATACTGTACAGGGGAAGGGCAAGTTGGCCACTACAGATGAAGACAGGGATCAGAGAGTTATCAGTGACTCCCACAAGCAAAGCAGCCAGTACAATAAGGGCTACAGTAAGGCACAAGGGTGCTGTGGCCCAATGATAGCATTCATCACACTGTTTGTCATGCCTGCATAACAAACATGATTTCATTTTGTCTCAATGTGTCTGGTGTATTTCTTTATTTAACACCACTGTAGCTCTTTGAGCACCCTATACATATCAGCATGGCCTCCTGCTGAGGTAGGGAAAATATATAGCAGCCACACTGCCTTTCAGATTTATTTTGCCATCCCCTTAAGTCATATGTAAGTCTTTCCGTGGGTAAGACTTTTAAAACCAGGTTATGCCACATTTCATAAGTGGACTGTTGCCGAGAGACCCAGGCATATTGTATGCATTGCCTCATAAGCGGGAGTAGAATATGCATTTACTCTCAGATAAGGGTACCAGTCATCTACCCCAGGTACTCTAGAAAAATAGAATTTGTTCACAGAAGAAGGACGGGTAGGCCCATGCATCCAGCCCTATTTCCATGCCTATTACTACTCCCCAGACCATATTTGGTCTCACTCTGTCTCTCCCTCCACCCTATCCTCTAATTATTATGCTTATGTGCCTATCCCATGCATGCTTAAAGGCCCCACACTGCCTTTGCCCCCCCCCCACCTCCTCTGGCAGGCTGTTCCCGGTATTTACAACCCTTTCTGAGAAGACTTATTTCCTCATATCCCTCTAAACCCACCCCCCTCCCCAAGCTTCACTGCATGTCCCTGTGTTCTGGTGTTCCTCTTCTTCTGACAGACTCCCCTCCTGCACCTTGTTTAACCCCCTGACATATCTACAGGTCTCAATCATGTTCCCTCTCCTCAAGGGAGTACATGCAGAGTTCCCATGGCTTCCCATCTTAGAGTTTCTCTATAATCCCAGCACCTCCTCTGGATTGCTTCCACTCTGTCAGTGTCCTTGCAGGGGTGTGGCCTAGTGAATGATACAGTGGCAAAACCACCTCCCTTCTCCTGCTAGAATCCCTGCTCCTTTTGCACTCCAGCATACTACTACCTTTGTCAACAGCCCTGTTGTACTGCCCTGCCACCTTGAGATCAGATACGATTATCCAAAGGTTCTTTTATTGTTTGGTGACTATAATACCCCCCCCCCATCTTATATATAGCCACCAGGTTTACCCACCCCAGGTGCATGACGCTGCACTTTTTGGCATTGAAACCCAGCTGTCACCCTATAAACCACTCCAGTAGTTTCCCTAGATTACTTTGCATTCTTTATATCCCTTCCTGGGACTCCACCCTGATGCAGATGTTTGTGTAATATGCAAACAGACTCACACATCTTCCCCTCCGACTCCTCAGCAATGTCACTTATAAAGACTTTGAAGAGGACAAGACCCATTACCAGTCCTGGTGATACTCCACTGATCACTCTCCTGTCCACTGAGTGACTGCCATGTACCACAACCTTCTGTCTCAGATTCTTTAACAAGTTTGATACCCAGCTTATAACTTCTCCCCAAGTCACCAGGTAGCTAAGTCTCTTTATTAGCCTCCTGTACGGCACTGTGTGAAAAGACTTACTGAAGTCCAGATAGGCCACATCCACTGCCTTCAACCGATCCCCCTCCATAGTCACTCAATCAAAGAGACCCATGAGATTTGTTGGACATTACCTCGACCCATGAACCATTCTGCTGGTGGTTTTGCAGCCCACTTGCCTCGAAGTACTCCATCAGTAGGGTATCCATTAATTTCCACACCACTAATTTATGAGAATGACTGGCCTGTAATTGTCAGCCTGGTTCATGCTGCCGCTTTTGTGCATAGAGACCACACTGGCCCTCATCCATTCCTCTGGAACTACTCCCCATCCCCAATGAGATGCTGAAGAGTGTTGCAAGATGGATGGAATCCATACAAATTCAAAAGTTAGTTGCACTCAGTGCAAAGAAGCACACAAAAAGCTTTTTATAACAACCTAGTTCCTTTTTAATATCCCACCTCTGTGGGAGCCCCTGATGCCTCGGCTAGAGTGCCTTCAAGGGGGCGTGTTACAATCTGGCAAGTTCAGTACATTCAAATACACTCCAAAGCAGTGACATCATACATTTTAACCAGTCACCAAATACTCAAATTCCTAAAGGGCTACACCTTTGCTCTATCCATCTTTTCTTCTCTTCTCCACTCTTTCCTTTATTATCAGTATGGTAAGTGAACTTTAAAATCAAGATCTAATGATGTTGCAATTTTTTGAAACTTCGAAGGTTAGAATTAGCTATATAGGTATATCCCTTTAGGAATTTATCCATAGGAGAACCCATTAGCAATATATACTTAAAGTGTGTAGAATTGAATTGTTGTATCCTGATTTTTCCAAAAAAAGTTTGACTGAGCTGATAATATATTACATCTAATTATAATTTGTTGAGCTCCAAGACATTTTTCTAGCTCCAGTGTCCTAATAAACTGCATATGAACTTTCTAGATTGAGGGATAATTCTAAAGTGTTTTGGCCCTATTCTAGAAAGCATACGCCAGAGCGTAAAGAACTTGTGACAATGGAAATGTTGCAACTCGCAACTACGCCATGCAGTTGTGACATGCGGAATTCTAGAACATGCGCATATGACATAACAGAATCCCTTACGCCAAAAGCACCCTACACCACAGTTGCAACAAAACCCTAGACGCACATATGAGTAATATGAGATGCACCAAATAAAGCAGGTGATAGTGCCAGAATGCGATTCTAGAAGCCAGGGCTGGACAAGATAAGCCAATAGCAACTGGCGGAAGTTACACCAAGTGTGAGCAGGTGTAACTCAGCAGATTCTAAAAGGCACCCAAGGAGACACACAGGGGAGAGACACTGTTGAGCAAGCAGTGGACACAGAGTGAGATAGAGAGAGGAATGGCAGCCCCAGGAGCCCTACTGGGCATACTAATAGCAGCAGAGAGGTGGCATGAGTAACACAGGATTCGTGATGGCAGGAATCATGAGAATTGGCAGGCACAACAGCGGCCAGGAAGGGCCAGACACAATGCACCATGAGTCTATAGGCCAAGAAAATCATATCTAGACCTCACAGAGGAACAGTATATTGCACGCTACTGCCTGCCAAGTGCAATCATAGCAGAGCTGTGTGAAGACCTCAGAGAAGAGCTCCAGAGTGCCACCCTAGGGGTCACCCAGTCTCTGTGGAGGTAAAGATCTCTGCAGCACTATGCTGCCTAGCCACAGGGACCTTCCAAACCCTCACGGGTGACACAGTGGGCATCTCGCAGCCTGCCATGTCATGATGTCTCAGGCACTTCATGGATGTTTTGCTGCAGCACATGGACATATACATCCCGTGCCCACAGGATGAACAGCAGCAGCGGGTTGTCAAGCAGGCCTTCTATGATGTGGCACAGTCCCCACAGGTGTTAGGTGCAGTTGGCTGCACACATGTGCCTATCAGGGCACCACCAGGTGAGCCAGAGGTCTAAATGAACAGAAAGGGGTGCCACACAATGAACATGCAGGGTCATGTGTGATGCCCCGTGCTGGATCCTGGATGTTGTGGTGCAGTACCCTGGTTTCTGCCATGACTCCTATATACTACGGAACTGTGGGCTGCATGAGGCATGGGAGTCTGGACACATCAGAGGCAGCTGGCTCATCGGTAGGTACAATAAGCACACAGGGAACAAACGACCACCCAGGTGTTTCAGCGCACCAAAGCGTTGCAGTGACAATGTACCTTCATCCACAACAGGAGACAGTGGAAATCCACAGCTGCCATGGGTCATGACACTCCTCCACTACCAGCACACAGCCACAGAGCACAAGTACAATGATGCACACACAGCAACAAGGGCAGTGATAGAATGCACCTTTGGTATCCTGAAGGCACGGTTCAGGTGCCTGGACCGATCGAGTGACGCCTTCCAATACAGCCCTGAGATGGTATGCAAGACGTTCCTCATCTGTTGCATCCTGCACAACCTTGCACAGAGGAACAATGTACCACTGCCAGACATGGACAACAAGGACCTTGAAGAGGATGGACACCAGCAACACAGGCTCATGAGACAGTCGCAGGCCTATGCTGCACTGTGACGTGTGGGACAACGTGCAAGATGGGAGCTGATCGACCACCACTTTGCATAAGGACAGTAACAGCAGGCAATGTGCACTGGCAGCATTAGGGAGGAAAAAGAGTGACAGCAGACCATCAGTTGGATATGTTGTCTGGTGCCAGGAACATGTGAGGGTAACACTGTACACACCTGCCAGTGCCCCTACCCTGTGCCCAGAAGCAGGTGAGCAGACTACCCATCCAGGACTGGTCAGCATTGTGGCATGGCCCATCCACAGCCAACATAGCAACCACCCTGTGAAATGGGTGGCCCACAACACAGCAGTGTAGAGCACAAATGCTGCACACCCTACACCATCCTAAACCCTGCCACCAATGCATACGTGACATGCACACCCCAGTGAAGCCTAGATGTGTGCACACAGATCAGGACAATTCATGCCAGCATGCTGCATAGCCATGGTAGCAAGCTCAACACACCTGTGGCCTGTGGCCGTACACAGTGAGCAATGCCGCTGTGCTCTACGAGTGGCAAAGGATGCAAGTGCATGAGTGTCACACCTAGACACAGGACCAGTACAACACTGCGCAGTTCTGTAGAAAATGTACATGCAGTGACCTGTACAAATTACATGCATTTGCGGCAAATGCAAACGCACGCAGAACATTACTAAGCATATGCAGTATGCGTATAGTTCATACACGTCAGCGGCCTGCACATGTAGTGTGTGCAGCACATGCACCAGCCACATGTGGTCGAATAGTGACAATGCCACAGGCCTGAATAGGGACTGAGAAGCCTGCACAAAGCAGGCAGTGGCCACATACAGGCTATATTGTGTGCACAGGAGTGACAGGAACAGCACAATGAGTAGGAGGGCACCTAACTACAGTGCAGCTGAAACTGCACATGTAGTCAACTTGATGCAGCAGTGGCACAGCACACTGCTACCACCAGGGTGCAGGGCACACCCACCCACCCAGGGAGCAGGACAGGGTGTGCAGAGCCATCAGCACCCGCCTGCAGGAGGTCTCAGGTGTGAGGAGGACCATCAGTCAATTAAAACACAAATGGCATGACCTCTACAGGAGGGACAGGCCAATACTGGTGCACATGATGAACATGGCAGCCAGACATGATGCGGAAATGAAAGGTGGAAGTAGATCCAGGGAAGTTGAGTATTGCACCCTGTCTATGCAATGACACCCAGCAGGTCTCCATGGCTGTGGTGTGCAATGTACACTGACCTGTGTCATTCATTTCATGCTACAGGATGGAGCTTTACCAGATGAGGGCAGCAGGAGGACAGCTGGGCCATGGCCAGCCACGTGGGCACCTGCATGGACAGCACAGACACTGCCACCGAGGTAAGTGTTGGTCAATTGCCCCAGTGGAAATGTGTGCAGCATACCACATGAACACTCTGCCGGGAGATGCACCATCATAGAGTGACCACAGACATGAGAGACTAACAAGTGACAAGTTCTCCTGACTAGGTGAGCACCCAGCGGTACCCGCCTGATACAGGGTCCTACTGAGAGCCATGGTGGAACTAAAGCACCAGGATGCCATGGCATACGAGAAAAGAACAAGGCATATGTAGAGGAGGGCCCACCCACTGCCACCGGAAACTTTGGATGAAGATGAGAAAGATGGGTAGGTGGAGGTGGATGATGGTGCACAGGCACAGCACATAGCATCGCTGGCTGCAATGGCAGAGGATGCCCCCGATATGGGACAGGATGCCCCCGATATGGGACAGGATGTGATGGTGGACATGGGTGGCCCAGATGATGGTAGGGTATCCATGGAGGCAGGCAACTGTGACAGTGACGGCCAGGATGGCACCGGTCTGCAGGATGATGCGGTGAGGGAGGAACTGGACATGCCATTGTACAGACAGGGGTAGGAGGAGGCTGCAGAGGCGTGCAATGCACAACTGCATGTGGCAGGACCCGTTGATGCAGACAGACTGCAAAGCATTGCAGCTGTGGATGTGTTGGTGGATGCAGCAGTGGAGGATGTGGGGCAGCGTGCACAGGCACAACAGCCCACAAACTGGGACAGATGCCTGGCGGACCTTGTTGGCGCCATCATGGTTGATGTCACCAAGCTGTATGGCACACTCAGTACCCTTCGCATTGCACTCCAGGAACAGTAGTAGTCAGTGTAGTGTGAGGAGCAGCTACACACAGTGCAGGACAGTTGTCTGTATGGGGTGGTGCATGTGGGGGACCGTGTATATGTCTCAATATGCACCATACCCCTGGGTCGAGTGGTGGGGAATGATATTGTTGCCATACACCATGTTGGTGTGGCTGGGCAGACTTGCATATGTTTGGGGGGTTGTCTGTGTTTTATTGGGACCTGGTTTGTTACTGTACATTGTTGTTCGATAGGGGTGTGTGGGCGTTACATCTGTTAATATTGTTGCAGTTGTTTGTTATTAAACATTTCCACACTTCATGTATCCACTGCATCCATGTGTGTTGTTTGATGGCCCATACCATCTGTCATCCATGTGTGTCTTCCATTGTACGCATGTGCACACATACATGCACCCTGCAATGCTGTTGGATGTGTCACCACAACCCCTGTATGGCAGCCGTGTGCCAGCTGTACACTACACAGCTGTAGGCACATCACAGACACACACTGTAGCACTCCACAGTGCACTGCCAGTATTGCACTGTGGTGTGTTATGTACCCATGCCCTGTGAACATGTGTGTGGTACACTACTACCCATGGGCCTGCATGGCACCACAACACCTGCCTGCGTCCATTGACCAGCAGGTGGCACCATTAGCACCATGTTGTGGGGTTGCACTCCACAATCCATCCACAGAGGTGTGCCTCCCGGTGCTACATACCTGTCGTGGTACTGCTGTGAACATAAACCAGTGGCCATGGCTGGTGTGTGGTGCCTGGTGGCTACAGCAGAAGGGTAGGGTGGTGCCACGGCATTCCTGCTATACAGAGGCACGTGTATTCCACCTGCTAGCCATGAGCTATGGGCTGCATGCACAACAGTGTCCAAGCCCAGGCCCGTACTGACCCTGATCACGGGTGTGGGTGGCTGCCGGCCTGGTGGTTGTGCACTGTGCAGCTACAGCGTGACACAGTGCACCTGGGATGGGCATGCCAGTATGTACGGTGAACGACTGTGGCCATTCCAGTGCTGTGGTCCATAATTGTTGCACATCATGTGGTGCATGTTCCGATGTTTGTGTGTGTGTGTGTGCATGTGTGTTGCACAGCTGACAACATCTCTGAAGTTGTGTGTGTGCGCAGTGAAGGGCATGGTGTTTGACATCATAGCTAAACTCCAGATCAATCATGTCCACTGCTCTCCCCTTACCTATTTCCCTGGTCATCCAGTCAAAGAAATCTACCAGATTCATTTGGCATGACCTTCCTCCTGTGAATCTGTGCTGCCTGTGGTCTTGCAGCTCACTGGATTCAAGATACTCGGACAGTCTCTCTTTTAGTATGGATACCATTAATTTCCCCATGACTCAAGTAAGACAGACCAGACTATATTTGATAGCTTCCTCCCTGCTGACGCTCTTACAAAATGGGGCTATGTCTGCTCTCCTCTAGTCCTCTGGAACCACTCCTGTTTCCAGTGAGTTGTTGAATAAGGCCATGAGTTGTGCAGCAAGCACCTCCCTGCCTAGTTCCCTTAATACCCTTGGATGTATCCATCCGGTCCTATGGCCTTGTTCACCCTAAAATTTGAAGTCCCTTCAATAACACTCTCTCCTTTGAAAATGGACTTGTGTCCACTTCCCCCTCCAGTGTTTGTGCTGCTTCTTGGTGGACTGTCCCTGCCTCTTTCCACTGTGAAAACAGTAGAATTATCTGTTCAGGATGTACACTTTTTTCTGATCCCCTCTGTGCAGTCTCCCTTTGTCATCATCCTTATCTTCAGAATCCTTCCCCTTGTCTTCCTTTCCTTGCTGATGTACCTGAAGAAAGTCTAGTTTTCTTTTGATACCCTTTGGCTATGCTTTCTTCTGTCTGAACCGTTGATCCCGTCATTACCTTACCTGATACACCTCTCTATCCTCATTCTTCTGTGTTTCTTTATACCTCCTGAATGCCACCCTTTTACAAGCTTCCAAAGATGGCTATTCTAGTGCATCTCCCCATATCAGTGAAGTCTGCCTTCTTAAAATCCAAAACATTTGCCCTTATGTGACTGGACTGGATCCAGGGTCCCATGCTAAACCACACTATGTGATGGTCACTGGATCCCAGTTTCCCCTCCACACAGACATCTGCGTTCTATCCCAATTGGTCAGTATCAGGTCAAGAATTACCTTTTCTCTGGATCAAGCACAAGCTGCCTGAGACCTGTCCCCCTGTAGGGAATCCAGGATGCTTCTGCTTCTGGCTGAAGCAGCTGCTTGGGTGGACCAATCCACATCTGGCATACTGAAATCCCCCAGCAGCAGGACTTCATCTTTTGTTGCCATATTGTGTATTCATCCACAAACTCCCTGTCCACTTCTTCCCCCTGTGCTGAAGGCCTGAAGAACACCTCCGTTCATATTGCTGAGCCTTTGCCAGGTTCAAGGTTGACCCAGATTGCCTCAGCCTCCCGTCTACCCTGCACCTTTGTCGCCTTTATAGCCTCTCTGATGTACAGGGCCACACTCCCTCCTTTTTTACCCCCCATCCCTCCTGAACAGAGCATAACCTGGTACATCAATGTCCCATGATTAACAGTGTACAATGTCTCAGTTATTGCTACTATGTCCAGATCTGCCTCTACTATCAATTCCTCCAGGTCTGGTATTTTATTTCCCAGGCTGCGGGCATTTGTTACCGTGCCTTCCATGTTTTGTATCCTATCCCCGTTCTTCTCTTGCTGCTGCTCTCCTGCTTCTTTCTCCCTCCCCTCCTCTGCTTCGTTCCCCTTCCCCAGTTTCTCGTGTGGCCTAGAATTCACTGCTTCCCACCCTCCTTCTGCTCTCAGTGTCCCAGACTTCAACTCGTTTTCCTGCATGTTTTATTTTTTATTTATTCATTTTTTTATTTATGTGTGTCTAGAATTACAAGTACCTTGTGCCCCGGGGGAGGGGATACTAAGTCACCTCTCCTTCCTGACTCCTCCCCTCCCCCGGCCATTTTAAATGCTTGTCACTGAAGCATTCATACTTCTTACTCGGGTCACCTTCCCTGACGGATGCAGGCCATTATCTTTATACAGGCTTGCATCTTTCCAGGTTGGGCCCCAGTCCCCCATGAAGCCATAACCCTCCCTTCCACACCATTCCTTCAACCAGGAGTTGAATTACTGGATTTGGAGTGCCCTAGGCTTTCCCCTGCATATGGGCAGGTGGCACCTCCGAGAAGGAGACGGAGTGTTTTGGGTTTTTTCACCAGAAGAGACACACACTAAGCTGAAGCTTGTTTACAGGTGTGACCTGGGAGAACAAGGAAGTTAAGTGACTTGCTCAGGGTCACACAGTATGCAAGTGGGGGCTGTGGGATTCAAACCCATGTCTCCAGGTTTGCAGCTCAGTGCCTTAAACCACTGTGCTATACTTCCTCTTCTAAGTGTTCTGCTTGCTTTAGGCTGCCCCAACTTCCTGAAATCCTTTTGGATTCTAGTCACTTTCACTTTGTTTCCTGCCAGGTCATTCATCCCCAGGTGGATGATAACATCCAGTTCCTCCCTTCTTGCCATTACCCTTGTGATCCTATTGACCCCCTTCTCATCCCACCATGCAGTGCCTTCTGAAATGCACTTTACCTCCCTGTCCTTCCTGCTAGGTTCCCCTAACTTCACTCCTCAGACAACTGAGTCCCCACCAGGAGAAGCCTCCTCCTCCTCCACCTCTGGGGTTTTCTTCCCCTCCCTTTCCTGGTGCTGCATCCTGGAGGATCTGCCCATCCACCCTGGTCTCGGCTGTGGGTGCCATTGTGAAGCTATCCCACTCCTCCAAAACAGCGTAGGAATTGTTTAACCAGACCGGTTGGGGGATGTGCTTCAGACACTTTCAAGGCGGTGGCAGGTTTTGGAGGTGCGGTCGTGTTGTGACCAATGTCGACACTGCTTTTTCGGGCTGGGCTCTGTGGCATGAATGAAATAGCACACTGTCTAACCAACACTGCAAAAGCATGCCACCAACCTGAAACAATTTTGCCACTGCAACGAGGGTGCTCCCTGTCATTGCAGGGCATGCCTTGCCTGGTGTAACATTTCAATAAACATGGTTGCAGCTGTCACCATCCACCTCTCACAATTCCCAGCAAGTCGACTTCGGGGGTGCCCAATCCCTCTGTCGGCATAGTTAACCCCCCAAGATTGTGTGGCACACTGGGAGTCCACCCCAGTGTGCCTCTGACTTCAAAAGCCGATTGCATCAGCATTTTCTTGCCCCTTCCCACCACAGTGTGGCTAACATCACACCGCAAACTCATGGGACACAATGGGAACCACTCCAGTATGCCCAACATTTTTCTTACACCTGTAAAAAAAAGAAAATGTTCCACGGTGTTCTTTCTTTTTTATTAGAACCTGAAACAAAGAAAATGGTCCACCGCCGTTGGGTCCCTTCCCCCAACCTGCACTCACCCTCTGTTCACCCCACCTCCCAACAAACACCCCTCACCCCATACTTACCTCTGGTGTCCAGCGCTGTGATCTTCAGTGGAGCGGGAACATGTCTTCACTCTTGAAAGCTGACCACGAACTGAAGAAATGTTGGTAAGCTGTATAATGGTATCAATGGGGGGGGGTCAACTTAGGTGAATATCTCAACAATTTTTGCAAGTTTTGGCTCCAAATTTTCAACATGGGGTATTTGGGACCCCACCTCATGAACTCAGTCACTGTCATTTCGTTATTCAGTCCAGAAAGGTGATTTCACTGTCACTGCTCAGAATCACCTTCTGGGACCAAGTAATGAAACAGTGCCACTTTTCATAAGATGGGCTACCAAAATGCCTATGTTGAAAATTTGGTGAACAAATTCCACAAAAGTACTGTGTTATGAGCGTGAATTGTGCAGCTTCCATGCACTCTCGTAACTTCAAGAATTTTTAATACTTTCACTCCAGATTTCCAACATTGCCATTTTTTCACACGTCCTTATAAACAGTAGAGCTGTCATTTTTTAAATTCTACCCAAAATGTGTTTCTGCACATCTGGCACAGAGTGCAACAGTTGCTGTGGGAAATCAACGTTCAGGACACATTAACAAAATCGCAGTGCCACTGTTCATGAGCAGAGGTCCCAAATGCTTTCATGAGGTGGGGGTCACAAAAAGCCCATGTTGAAAATTGGGAGTGCAAATACCAACAAAAGCCCAGGGCATTAAGATTTCTAACCATAATGTCCCACCCTGTAGAGACTGACAGGTATTGGGGGTGGGTGACTTTGGATTGTCGCCTGTAGTGGTCATGCCATTCCACCCCACCCTGCAGCCTGTGACATGCATCAAGGTGTGCCTTGGATTCTTCGGCCCCAAAGTTCACCCCATTCTCCTATACTGCCCCCATCTCAACATATTTCCTTATAGAATCGGGTGAGCGTAAGGCCCAATGACCCCAAGGCACAACGCGACACTTGTTGGAGTCTGCAGGGTAGGGTGAGGTGAAATGGCATGAGCTTTATGGCAGATGACCCAAAGGCACACCTCAATGCCTGTCAGTCTCTGCAAGGTGGTGTGGGGTTGGCGTCCCTTCCATGCTTCACTGCCATTCCTATTATGCATCTCTCTAACTCCTGCACTACCAATGTCAATGCCAGCAAGACAACATTCAGCATTGACAAATGCTAGTTTCCTTCTGCTTTTGCTCACTTCCTTCTTGCAAATGCTGGTTGCCTTCCCTATGCCTTTACTTAATTTTCTCCACTGTTCCTCTACCCCTCTCTGACAATCCTCCCCTGCTAGGCTGCCTCTGAAGAAGTCTCCCATTTCTTTAAAATCCAACCTACTAAAGTCCAGGACCATTGTCTTTTGTGGCTTGCCTCTGTACCCATCGTAATGTTGAACCACACTGTACAGTGATCACTGTTTCCCATTGGATTGCCCACTGTGACATGACTAGGCACTATCACAGCCTCCAGTAGGACAGGGATTCAGAGGAACAAAGGGAGTAAGCATGTCCAAAATAGGATAGCACCTTTACCCCATGAGTCGTTTTCAACTCTCAGCATGCTAAGTCCATAGGTCAGGAAAGGTGCTAATGGGACATTTGCCAGTCCATATGGGCTAACTAACATCTTCACACAATGCCTCTGTGCATCACTGCATGGAGGACTTGTACAGAGCATTCCCAGCCCCCACCTCCTGATCACAATTCAGATGCCCCGATATTATAATAAAATGATACCTGGCATCTAGTAGTTCCCCCCAGTCACATTCAGATAACCCCAATTAGTAAAATGATCCCTGGCATCTAGAATTTCCCAACCCCCAATCACCATTCAGATGCTTCTGATTAGTATATTAACAAGATCCCTGGCATCTGGATGACCATGATTGTAAGTCTGAGCCCCTTCCCAGTTCCACCCATTAAGGTCCTTCTACTCCTCTCCCCATGGTGGCTCATAAATTACCCCAGCTGCCAGTCCATCCCACTGCGACAGTGACAGGTCCAGCCCCTCTGCTCACCACATTGGTTGGCCACTTTCTGAGTGACAGGGAGTGAGCATACACCTACTATAGAAACAGATGCTTTACAGTAGGTGTGCACTCACTCCCTTTCTCTCAGACAGTGGTCAGCCAAGGTAATGAACTAAGATGCTGTACCGATCACAGTCACAGGGAAGTGGTTGCAATCTAAGGTAAATGTGGGGCCAATGGGGAAGGGGTGAAGAGACCTGGCTGGATGGCTTAGGGAGGGGGCTCAGATTTGCGACTGGCGGATGGGGCTACTAGATGTCAGGGATCATAGAAAAATAGAAACAAAGAAACATAAACAATGATGGCAGCAAAAAAATGGTACATCCTGTCTGCCCCTATTTCCCCTTTTAAACCTCGGAACCTACTATCCATACAGGGCACTAGCCTTCACTATTCACTCCCCTGTTCCCCTCCCTACTACTATCAGTCTGAGTAACCATTATACCCTTCACTTTGTCACAGCCACGCTTGAAACCATTTATGGTTTTGGTGCCTGCCATCTCAGTTGGCAGACTATTCCACATTACCACCACCATTTCTGGAAAATAAAACTTTCCAATATCCCTCTTGAACCTCCCTGCCATCAGTTTCTACTTGTGTCCCTGTGTCCTTGAACTGTTACTCATGCTACTGTAAGTAGTTCTTCTCCATTCACTTTGTTTATTCCTTACAGGAACTTGAAGGTCTCTATCATGTCACTCCTCTCTTGTCTGATCTCTAGTGAAGACATGTTCAGTGCCTCAAGAAGATCCTCATACGATCTGTCCTGTCAGCTCAGAATCATCCTGATCACCCTTTGTCCTTATCTTTCCTGAGGTGAGGTCTTCAGAATTCTGAACAGTATACCAGGTGCAGCCTCAACAATGATCAATAAAGAGGCAGTAAATCTCTTTTCTTCCACTATCAGAACCCCATCTGGCACATCCTAGTATCCTATTTGCCTTACTAGATGCCTCACTGTACTAGCTTGATTGTTTAAGGGAGTCACTAATGATGAATACTAGGTCCCTTTCCTCAGCTGTAGTGCTCAGCTCTACCCCTCCTATCCAGTACTCTGTCCTGAGGTTCTTGTCCCCTAAATGAATCACCTTGCATTTTTTGGCTTTGAATTTCAACTGCGAAACCTTAGGCCACCTCTCTACTCTTTACATGTTGCTCTGCAGTTTCCTACTTCCCCTGTCACTGTCTACCCTCCCATGAGCTTGGTGTCATCTTCAAAGAGACACAGCCCCAGATTCATTCTCAAACGTTGTTAATGAGCATATTGAAGAGGGCAAGAGTCAGGATGGATCCCTGTGGCATTCCACTCTTGACTTCCCGCTCTTCTGATTTGACACCATAATCACAGCCCTCCCCAACCTTTCATTCAACTAAAGCCCCCTCACCCGCACCAAAACACAACTTATATTTTCCTTCAAATCCCTGGACCTCATCCCCTTGTGCGGTGACCTAAGCTCAGGGGTTGACCTTAAGTTTTTTTTGCACTAGCAAGCAGGACAAGTCAGTCTAAAATTCCACTAGCCCGCAGTGATTTGCACTAGTCCACACTTGAAGTCACTATGTGTTTCTGACACACAACATAATGAATAAAAAATACAACAGCAGGAGCACTTGAGAGGAGAGTGAGACTCACTAATCACTATGGAGTGCCAACGTATTATGCTTGTTGCTGCGCAAAACTGTACACACACACAAACTAGCATGTATAAGCGTAGCTAGCTACTATAACTTTCTTTTTTTATTTATGTATGAAAACACAAGAGATCTTTACTCTTCTACCCCATACCACAGTCCACAAAAATAAACCGCACAGTATAATAGTAACTTGCAGTTGCACTTGCAAGCAAGTTAAGTACATATTTCTGGTATGAATGTCTGTTTGTACCCCAACCCACCACCCCACAAAAACCTCAAGCCCCACAACAAGCCACAGACACCCCACCCCCTTGTAGGCTACATAACACAGAATGAGGGAAAGAATGTACACTACAGGATTAACAGCAGCACAGAGAATTTATCAATGCCCCCTCCCCAACACACACACACACACACACACACACACACACACACACACACACACAACCTCAAAACAGCAACTGCCAATATTTTTTGTCCACTTACCTGAGTACCTTGGTGGTGTGTACAAACAGCAAACAAAAAGAAAAGGAAAAACCACCCAAGTCCCCTAACAAGCCACACACATTGATCACCCCATCCCCAACCCCACAACACAACACAAATAAGGCAAAGCACAGAATAAGCCAGAATGTGCGGCAGCAAAACAGATGAACAACAGGGCACATCACATTGGCACACTTTTGATTCTGCCCCTGCTCAAACAGCAATCTGAAAAGAAAAGCCATGATACCCAGCCCCACAACAAGCCAGAGCCAAGTGCTTACAAATTCCACTACCTTCACTTTTCAGGCAATACAGCTTCTAGTATGCTTGCCTTGCAGCAGCCTTCTCATCAAAATAAAGCCCAGCCCAGCCCCACAACAAGCCACAGATCCCCCCAGAGCTGAATTGGAAAGTACAGTCACAGTGTCTTACAGTTACAACAACAAGCCCCCAAAACATCTGTGCTTTCAAAAACTATTATTCACAGGACAGGATGTAATCAGCAGTACTTCCAGGACTGAGTTTATGGTGCCAGTGAGGAAGACACTTAGTTCAGTTTGTTTCCTCCTTCAGTGCCAGCCCACACTGTCTACCTGAATTACCTCTTATGTTAACTAACAGAATCACTGAAAAGTACCACACTCCACACACCATACTTGATTTCTAATGCCACGTGGCACTGTCTTACCTGAACTGGCGATTTCTTAATTTGGTGATTCAGCTCCCAAACAATAAGCAGCACACCAGATTGCCTTGTTGTTTCACTGGAGTGGAGAATCCAGATGCTTGTTCATTCTGGGGATACAAGACCGTGACCACGATGATGCTGAACCTTCAGAACCATTGAAACCACCGAAACCACAGAGCACCTGATCCTCACTCTCTAAACAGCCGTTCCTCCAGCATAGCAGCAGCGACACAGTCTCTTCCAAAATTTTAATTGCCCACGGTTTTAGGGATGCAAAATAGCCCTTTAAATCCACAGTTGGGCACCTGAAAGCCACACCCCCAAACCTCTTGCTTCCAGTGGTCGTTCCTAGTTTTCCACCTTACACGCCCAGGCTACAGATTTTATCCAATCAGTGCCCCCTGATGATGTTTGTGCTGTTCCTATCTCCTGCTGCTCCTCCCTCCCTCCCTGACAGCTTGTAAACTGGGCTGGCCAATTGACTTAAGGAATGCAAAAGAGTGACAGCCTGCATTCCCACCCTCTAGGAGCAGCTTCCTGCCTAAGCAACCAAGAGGAAGCTGGGAGTGCTTGTTTGGGTCTCTGCAGTACCTGCCGGCTACGTGTCTTATTTGCGGCCGCTCCGGAGTTCCATTGGCTCAGTAGAATTTCACTCCCAGGACTGCTATCGCAACCGGAAGTACAGACGACTCTGCTGACCGCATTAGCCCACACAGACAGGTAGGAAGGTTTCTGCACTAGCCCAAGGCAGTCTGCACTATGCCCTGGGTTAGTAAATGTATGTTAAGGTCGAACCCTGCCTAAGCTGCTCAGATTGGTCCCCTATCTCACTGGCCTGCTCCACTGCTCCATGCTAACGTATTTCAAAACAAAATTCCTCAAAGTATAGGACTGCCACCCCAACCCCCCCCAGAGCAGGACATGAGAAAAGGCACCCCACCTCCCCTAGATCAAGGGCAAGCTCATAGCTTGCTTGCAAGTGCATGATTTGGCCTGGTCAGAAGAGAAATGTAACCCATCCCCCATGGCTTCCAGAGGTATCATCACCTCTGCAACACCTGTACCAGGGCAATTAGGCTTGCCAAAGGTGAGTATTTTACATTTACTTTCAGTACCAACATTGGTTACCTGTCTAAATTTTGGAAGGCTGGCACAATCTCTTCTCCCCTCCCACTAAATCTCCTTTGCCTGTCCTCAAAGTGGGTGACACCCCTATCTCTAACCCCTCCATCACCACAGAGGTGTAATTCATTTTTATCACCTCCCTCTCACCCCTGCCAGCCTGCATGATTGTCATCTCCTTCCTTCCCTCCCTATTGTTTTTTTTCTCTCCAGTAACTCCATCCTCCCATCACTGACACCCTTCCTCTCCTTACTCCTTCCAAGGGTAGGAGCCCAGATGGCCTGGATAGCAAGGTCCTCCATCTCTCTGCTTCTGCAGTCTCCTTCCCATTGGCTGACCTCCCTAACCTCTCTTTCTGCTGTTCCTCCATCCCTGCTGACTGGAAGACAGCCAATGTTACTCTTCCTCCAAAAGGTGGTGATCCATCTGTTACTAACAGCTACCGACCCATTTCTCTCCTCCCTCCAAAATACAGGAACAAATTACCTTGTCACAACTCTCTCTCCCTTTCTGGACTCCTCTTCCTTCTTCACTTAATACAAGTCTGGCTTCTGCAAAAATTACTCCACCACCATCTCCCTGCTCAGGCTCACCATATCATCCACATTGATATGGATCACAGCCTATTCACCTTTGCTAACTTCATCAATCTGGCCAAAGCATTCAACCCCGTCTCCCACCCCAATTATTAGCCAAACTTTAGGCTGCAGGCCTCTCTTTCTCAGCCATTGGCTGTTCCACTCCTACTGCATAGGTAGGTCCCAAGCAGTCAAAATTGGTGACCCCTTCTCTCCTCCCTGCCTGTATCCACTTAGGTCCCACAAGGATCTGTGTTAGGTCCTTTACTTTTCTCCATTTCCCTGAATGATCTCCCCTCTGTATGCTTGTCTGCATCCATTCACATGTACATGTATGACACAGTCCTCTTTACAGCAGGCCCACAGACTCCAGCTGGACTTCGATCAAGTTCAGCCCTGGCCACGCACAAATCAGGTTTTCCTCAAGGCCAAGAAGACTGTCTCCATGTTTTCTGGTACAAGGCACAGACTCTCTAGGCCACCTTCCCTTCCTACTATCCATATCCTGGATAGCTCCCCTGTGGAGGATGTTACCACCTTTAGTTATCTTGGTATCTAGCTAGACCAGCACCTAAACTTTTCTGAACAAGTGAATGCTATAGTCAAACAGCTGCACCCCAGTTTGGTGCACTTTACAGGAACTGTGACTGTATCCCACCTCCAGCACACCACGCTATTATAGAGAGAATGATCCTCCCAATCTCTGACTATGGTGATGTGGTCTACAGCGTAGCCCCAGTCACTACCCTTACCAGACTGGACACGCTCTTTAACTATTTCTATCATTACACACTCGACTGTCCTCCTAGGACTCATCACTGTTCTATGTATAAATCTCTCTCCTTTTCTTTTCTTGTGGACAGACACCATGCCTACTGTGCCAGCTTTGTGGGAAAATCTGGTTTGTTTCCCTACCCTCCTATCTCTCCGTCCAAGGCCACAGCCATACCATCAGAAGCTGAAATATTTGAAACCTAGCAGTCCCTTCAGTTTCCATAACCTCCATCGGCAAAGCCACATTTAGCCACCGCTTCCCTAAAATCTGGAACTCCATTGCCCCAGTCATTCACCAATCTCCCTCCCCTGGATTCTTTCAAACCACTTCAGAGGTTTCAACTCTCCCTCCTGCACTTGTTCTAATTTTCCCTCTTGCTCTCCTATGACTTGTTTCCAATTTAGCAACAGCTATAGTTTGGCACTTTATGCTTCCATTCTAGGCATTATGCACAAATGTTTACAGCTAGTGTTGATTTAAACTGCTCTGTATTTGATTACCAGCATATGTTTGTGGCTACTGACTGTGCTGTATATGTATTGTTGATTGTTTGCTTGTCACTCAAGTTCTCACGTCTTGCATGTATTATTCCCAATGTAATTTGTGGTTGTGAACCACTCTGCTCCATGTATGTTATGTATTTTGAACTTTTGTGCTACCTAAGCCCCACTTGTACAAGTTCCCCTTCCCCAGAATACATCTAGAAATGAGCTCCAGCTTAGTATGCCTGGGGAGGGGACACTAGACACCAAGGATCATTTTACTATAATAACTGGAGCCATTTAAACTGCGATCAGGGGTGTAGAACCTTTATATGCCAAGGATCATTTTGGTATACTATTTGGGAGCATCATAATGGTGACCAGGGGTAGGGTAACAATATTTTTATTTATTTATTTATTTATTTATTTATTTATGTATGTATGTATGTATGTATGTATGTATGTATGTATGTCACTTGTAGGATTACAATTACCTTTGAGCCCAGGGCTGTTTTACAAAGGTTCCATGTCAAGACATAGGTATCACATGACAATAGACAAAATTGTTACACAAATAATGGTAAAGGATATCAAATTAATTTTGAACAGACAGGGAGAGGGTAAAGTGGAAAGGAAGAGAACAATAGGAGGGGTGATAGAAAGAAATGGGAGGGGCAAAGGCTAGAGGTAAGAAAATGAGAAGAGAGGAGAGGTGCTCAAATGAGGGCAAGATTTTTGGAAGCAGTAAACAGTATTGCAATTTCAGTTGTTAAGCACTTTCAAAACCTTTTATATAGCACTGTGCTCTGTATGCAGGAGGGGATCCCTCATTTGCAAGGCTTTAGCAGTGCATATGCACATGCATATGATCAGGTTAGCATCGGGGGCTGCTAAATATATGTCATCTGTTCAGCCATGCTGTTCTCCCACATGGCACAATGCTTAGATGTTTAGCAGTCAGCTAACCTTTTGAAAATGGGGCCCTAATTGACTAAATATCTCCTGCCAATGCCCTTTTAAGATGCAGAAAGTAAACAAAATGGATTATCTTATTCTGTATCTTTATGTATTATTTTATGTTATTTTCCTTGGAAAACTGTTATCCAATTTCAAAACATTCTGATTTGTCTTAAATATAAATAACAACTGTAGTTAAAATGCAATTTTTTTTTTCATCCGAGTACTATTTTTATTTACTTATAAAAATACAGTCTGGTGAGCTGACTTAGCAGCTTGGTGGTAGCTGTACTGCTTCACATGTGAGTGGCCTGATTTTGGGGGAGAACCTGGGTCAAACAGAGGTTAGCTGGTGGGAGAGATGTTGAGCATCTCGGAGTCTGATCTCCTCTCAAGGAGGGGGAGACTGACCACCCCGCTCTTTAACAGCCACCTAGGAGGAATGCTGGCAGGGCATCTGAGTGGCATAATGGGCAGGGCTTGGGCAGGCACAAAGCAGTACTTGCCTATAATTGTATTTACATCATTGCATGCTTGACTGCCCAGGGGATAAACCAAAGGTAGAAAACCTCCAATGGCAAAATAATCCACCAATCTGCCACAGGCTTTGCACTACTAACCAGGTTTTGCTTCTGTCTGAATATGTGTCCCCTTGTGAATGGTCCTCTCCCTCCTGGCCCCATCATGGAGGGGGGAGGCCATGGGACCTCTCAAAGCAGGTAAGTCCTGGTGATTTTGGGTGATGAGGATGGACAGGCCAGTGCACAAGGGGGTCAGTGAGTGACCTAGAAGATAAACATCTCAATGGAAAAAGAAATAAAACACAGTTTCGGAATATCAAACTCAATAACACAGTCATACCATATAAACAGCATAACTATGCACTATGCAGCTAGACCACGGCAGATTTATTAGTGGAGACTAACTGCATGGCAAAGCTCTGTCCACCTTGCAATGCTCTGCAGATATGTAATGGGGAGGTTAGGGGCTCTGAAAGCCACCAGTGAGGAATCACAGTGAAGTTACTCAGAACAGAAAGTGCAAATTATGCATATGCCAGCTGAGCTCCTGATGAGAATTGGGCCCTGAGCGATTGCTGCAATATATATATATTTTTTCTTAACCAAGAACCATTTTTAAACAAAACATTCAAACAAAAACTAAATCAAAGCTAACTCAGCAGAGTACAAACTAGCAAAGCTTTTGGCTTACACTTTTACAGCTCCCACAGTACTCTTCCCGAGCATTCAGCTCAGATAAGTTGCTAGACCAACACAGAAATTAATTACACATAAATCTGGTCAAAACTTTAACTTAGAAAAATGCACGCAGTCTCCTATCTTTATATGGTATGAGAGTGATATGTTAGGAATATCCTAAGTATTAGCTACCAATACAAATGTGTCTGAGTAAATGAAGGCAGCACTTATTTAAAAGAATAAACTACATCATTTTAAATTATTTCTAAAAGTTTTTTGTCACATCACAATGTTCTGAAATTTGATTAAAGGTGTGTAAGCAAAACAAGATGTAAAACCCCATAAAGAAGTAGAATAACAGATAGCCCTGTTTTGTTTACCTTCTGCTCTGCAGTAGACATCCTCTCATGAAGCCGGCAGCTCCCTGAATGCAACAGGATATGAGTGCAAAGCCAGGCCATGCAAGGGTGGAGGGGTCATTTCAGAATGTAGTCCATTTCAGTATATAGTTTATTTGTTTCAGTATATAGAGTATATGAATTTTTCAGTCTACAGTGTATGCATTTCAATACATAGTGTATGTGTTTCACCATGTAGTGTATTTGTTTCAGTATATAAAGTATGTTTTTTTTAAATATACTATATATGTATTTCAGTATGTAATATATTTCTCTCAGTATATAGAGTATGTGAAAGTTTTCAATAGAGAGGGTAAGTGTTTTTAATATACAGTGTATTTGTTTCAGTATATAGAGTATGCAGATTTTCAATGCACGGTTTATTTATTTCAATACATAGTGTATGTATTTCAATATAAAGTGTAGATGTTTCATTATATAGTGTATTTGTTTCAGTAGACAGTGTATGCAGATTTTTTCAATATACAGTGTTTGTGTTACAATGTATAGAGTATTTGTTTCAGTAGATAGTTTATGTAGATGTTTCAGTCTGTAGTGTATGTATCTCAATAGGTAGTGTATATGTTTCGCTACATAGTACATTTGTTTCAGTATATAGTGTATGTGGCTTTTCAGTACTCAGTATGTAGATTTCAGTAGATAGTGTATGTATTTCACTATATAACGTAATCATTTCACTATATAGTGTATGTGTTTCACTATATGATATATGCATTTCAGTATACAGTATATGTATTTCACTATATGATGTATGTATTTCAATAGCTAGTGTACGTGGTTCACTACGTTGTGTATGCATTTCACTATATGATGCATATATTTCACTATATGATATATGTATTTCACTATGTAGTGTATGTGTTTTACTATCCATCCAGAGATTATGAATTATGTCCCTAATGGCTTGCCATAGTAAACCCTTGTGTGTTTATATCATCAAGCATTTATTGATTTTGTGTGAACATTGAATGTTAATTTAGTGCATTCAGTCTCTCTACTGACAGACACTGTAAAAGTGTGCTTCAGGGGAGGAGCGGCTCTGTAATGTAGATTGTAGAAGGGAGATTCACAGTGAGAAGGGCAGTTTTTCCAACTGTTGGCTAGTGTTTTAATATTTTTGTTTTCAGGTACACACAGTAATACTTCTATTAAGTGTTTATCAGTTGTTGCTGTTTGCTGTTCTGCTGTGCATTTTTTCAGTCTGTTTAAAAGACTGTGTTGCAGTTTATTGAACTGTTAAAGCTTCTGCACATTACCTTTCATCTGTGTGCATGCTGTCAAGTCAGATGCATTTTATTACACCACCGTAATAGCAGTACTCTTAATTCTTAGCCCATCTGCAGGATTTTTTCCTGCTTCTATCTAGCTACTGCTGTAAACCTCCTCCCCCCTTGCAAAATAAGGTATTGTTGTCCCACAGTAGAATTTATGAATACTGGTTAAGGTCTTGTCGTGCCTGTGTGGCTACATCTGTTTAGTGCTCAGTTTCTATCTGGAAGACACTGTTGTTGTTGTTTGGCTTTCCATCTACCAAAAACTGAATAAATATAACATTGCTGTTAATTGTCTGTTTTCAGTCTGTTGAAATTGTTGTCACTGTACCACACTATCGTGTGTTTCCCCCATAGTACCATGACTGAATACTGTATTTCATTGCATATTATAGCATTTAACTGAAATAAAAAGACATAATAAAGAAACATACCTATTGCAGTATTTTTGGCATTGTGCTGTCTTGTGAATTCTCTTGAATTTGTTAGCAACCCACAAAATTAGAAAACATCACTGTTTGCAAGAAATGTGTTTCTTTTCTTTCTTACTCTGTGTAATCTAAAAAAATACCCACAAAGACACAGTCAGGCAAAGGTGTTTCTGACTGTGGTGTATGAGCCTCATAAGTCATTTGGGTATAAGCTTTGGCTCTGTGGTCAGGGCATTCCTTTACATCAAGTAGAATAAATAAAAAAAGAAAAAACATCCTTGAAGGGAAAAAGTACTGTGTCAGAAAGGGTTAGACCAGGCAAGGTCCCTGAATCTGTGTGGGTAGCAGCAGTGCCTGCAGCATCACCCTTAGCATAGGTGGTGTGTGAAATAAATTCTGTGTGTGTGTGTGTGTCTGAAATAAAATCTGCCAGCCAGTCCTCAAGTAACAGCAAGTAGCCATGTGGGTAAAAGTTGCAAATTAACACTGGAGGTTTGCCACAGGCTTGAGGAGGATGACTTTGAATGTTCAAGTAGTGTTCAGAGTACCAGTGTGGTGCATATCTCAGTTCGAACTTTGTACTCATTGTCATGTCATTATTCCGGATTCATGAGTCACTAGAAAAATCATGTTCTTCATCTTTATAATCCCGAATCATACAACTTTAACTTTTTTTGTCCTACCCTGTTTTTTTTTTTTATATCTTCGGTTTCATCATGAATCAGGACTGGGGGACACCCAGTCATCATGTCATGTCACTCAAGATCCTTGGTCTAGTATGATGCTTCTGTTTATGTTCACATTCTGTAGGATGCCCTACTCGAATCTCACAAGAAGCCAGACCTATTTAATCCTGTAGATATTATCTCAGCATGAACATTGCACAGTTCCAGGAAGTTCATCATGAATGAGTCACGTCATGTCACGATCATGAGTCACAAGATCTTAGCATAGGTAGAAATGTTGTGAAAAAAAATGTTGCCAGCAAAACTGCAATTTCAGCAATTTCACTGTGCAAAATTATTAGCAAACTTCGCAAAATATTCTGTGGGTTCAAAATGTGAAATTTCACCTTAAAATTTTGAAATTTTGCATACAAATTACACATTTTCACATTTTGTAGCAAAATGTTGTCATTTTTGGGTGAAATTTCACAATTTTCAGATGAAATTTCACATTTCACACTCGTGAAATATTTTGCAAAATGCGAGACTTTCACGAAATATTTCATGTAACAAAATTTCTCAGTTTCTCACAATGCTAAGTGTAGATGGCATGTGAAATAAATTCTGTGTATGTGTACCCACTAGATGCAGGGGAGTCCCTCCCTCACCCATGACACCCCTCCCCCAGGCTGAAATTGGCCCCACCACTCTCCACTACAGCACTTAACTCCTTACCCACTAGCTTCCTTCTTAGTAAGCACTTAGACTCTCCCATGCTACCTTGTCTTGCCCTCTAGGTTGCAACCATTGGAGGCAGTTCTCGTCCCTCAGCCAGAGCCCTGTCTCTGTCATGGGTGTCCCCTCGTTATACCCTAACCTTCTGCCTCCTCAAACTTCCATGGAAGCCTAGTGTTCGATTTGTCCTCCTTACTGTATCTTGCATGATACCATTGTCTTCTCTACCATTTAATGCAAGTTGTATTTGTTTCTTGTTTCTATCTCTGATTCTGTACCGTGTCTCCATATTGTACTCTGGCTTCACATGTTCCGTGGGCCCATGTGTTACCATGACAATGTACCCTGTTTGCTGTTTTGTAATTTGCTGTACCATACATTTTTTTTCTCTTCTGTATTGTAATCCTCTCGGGTCGTACCTGAAAATAGGCACTTGTTGTCTAGCGTGCCTACCTGGTTAACAAAAACAAATAAATAAAATAGAAATCTGCCAGCCAGTCCTCAAGTAACAGCAAGCAGCCATGTAGGTAAACATTGCGAATTAACACTGGAGGTTTACCACAGGCATGAGGAGGATAACTTTGAATGTTCAAGTAGTGTTCAGAGTACCAGTGTGGTGCATATCTCAGTTTGAACTTTGTACTCATTGTCATGTCACAATCATGGATTCATGAATCACGAGACAAATCACGTTCTTCATCTTCAAGACATGAATCACAGCACTTCAGCTTTTTTTTTGTCTAACATACCAAACAGGACAATCACATCTATGTTTGTACCCAGTCATGATGATGGTGGTGCTGAATAATGCAGGTGATGCAGACCATCCTAGTGCAGTGTAAAACTCAGGAATATGATAACTAAAGGTGCAAAACTCAAAAGCAGAAATATGGCAGTAAACTGAAACACTGAGTAAATATTTAACTAGCACTTTGCAGACACTCTCAAAAGGCCCCTTCTCTAGCACAGGGCAAGGAAAAGTGAAACTAGTTCACTGTCTTGCTGATTATCTTCCTGCCTGCATCATGTGGCCTGCAGTCTGTCAGACATGTGATCTGTTGGCTGTTTCTTGCCAACTTCACCATCTCAAAATATAACACAAAGAGAATGTGAAGTGCACAAACACGAAGTCCATTAAGGCGAATTTTGACTTTTTAATGGGAATTTCACATACTGTTACATGAATTGGAAGTTGCCCACTTCATTTTAGCTCTGCAGGTGAATTTAAACTTTGCTGCATCTCTACTCTGCAGTCACAGGGCTCTGACTCTAAGTCTAGATGCTGCCTTCTTCCTCGAGATATGTAGCACAGGAAATGAAACACTCACATCTTTCCTGTTTAGACTCAGCCATGTGACCACCAGCAGAGATAAAAATCCCAATTTCACCTAACTTCACCTTATAGAAGTGCAAGGCTAAATTCAAGGCTAAATTGGGTGATGAAATTTTACCAAAAGGCCATGATTACATGAAATATTTCACTGCACGAAACTGGCTATTTCACCAGAATTTCGCCAGCGAAATAACATTTCACTGCATTTCTAATCCTGGGAAAAGGGGAAAAGATAGTTCCCAGTGAATGGAGGGTGGCTGATGTGATGCCACTGCATGAGAGTGGAGACAGGGATGATACAGGTGGCTATAGGCCAGTCAGCCTCATATCAGTAGTGGGCAAACATATGGAGGCCCTTATCAATTTGATTTGATTTGTATATGGGTTAGTACACTGGGATACAATCATTTTTACAGGCATGACCCATAGTCAGTAATAAAACACAATTAGACACTACAATCAACACAATAACACACGCATAACATCAAGCAAGATCTAGTGTAATACTTCAAAGTAAATCACCTCCAGAACTACAAACAACACGGGTTTGTGATGGGCAGGTCATGTCAAATGAATCTTATTATGTTCTTTGATGAAGTGGCCAAGGAGTTGGATGGGGCCATGTGGTGGACTTGCTTTACTTTGACTTCAGTAAGGCGTTTGACAGAGTCCTGCATAGATGCCTCTTAAAAAAGCTAGAAGACCTTGGGGAAGCAGAACAGATAGTAAAGTGGGTGCAGATTTGACTGAGGGACAGAAAACAAAGAGGGATAGTAAATGGGTGAAATCTAACAAGAGGCAGGTCACTAGTGGGGTGCCTCGGGGTCGGTTCTGGGGCTGGTCCTCTTCAGTGTATTCATTAGTGACATCAGCAAGGGCATAAATGGCAGCATCGCCCTATTTGCGGGCATGAAACTCAGTGGAAGAGTGGATAGTACAGGAAAGTCAGACAACTGCAGGAGGATCTTAAGAAGTTAGAAAGGTGGTCAAAAACATGGCAATTAAACTTCAATGCTAAGAAGTATAAGGTGATGCACCTGGGTAGGGCCAACCCCAAGGAAGAATACTGGCTAAACAGAGTCCAGCTGAGCTCCTGTGCTGAGGAACATGATCTAGGAGTCATCATTAGGGATGACCTCAAGCAGCAAAGTCAGTGCAATAAGGCTTACAGCAGGGCGAGCAGGGTGTTAGGATGCATTGACAGGGGGATAGACAGCAGGAACAGGGAGGTGATACTACCACTTACTGGTCATTGGTGAAGCCTCATATGAACATACAAAATTGCCAGCAGATAAAGGTCTTAAGGTCTATTGAGTCTGCTCAGTTGTGCAGCTAGCAGCCCTTATTCTGCAGTTGTCCCTCCCTCCCCCTCCCATGACCCTCCCTCTTGCCATGTCTCAACCCCTTTTGAAGCAGCCCACTGTTTTACAGATACCACTTACGCCAGTAACGCATTGCACTGGACCACCTTCCTCTCTGTAAAAAAGTGTCTACTTATCTCCCTCATGAACCTTCCCCCCCTCCAATCTCAGATCATGGCCTCAAGTGTACCTCCCCTCCCTTAATTTGAAAAGCCCCCTCCATGCCTGTCCTGTTTATTCCTTTCATGTACTTAAAGGTTTTAATCATATCACCCCTAACCCTCTTCTCTTCCAGCGAGTACACGTTCAGTTCACTCAGCCTGCTCTAGGAGGGTAAGTTCCCCATGCCATGGATCTTCTTTGTTTCCCTGCACTGCACCCCCTCCAGTAACTTAATGTCCCTCTTCTGGTAAGGGCACCAATACTACATGCAGTACTCCAGGTGTGGCCTAACCAGCGGCCTATACAATGGCAGAATCACTTCCCCACTCCTTGAGGACATACCCCTTGCAATACAACCCAGCATTTTGTTGGCCGTTGCAGCTACTATCCTATGTTAGGAGGTCTAAACCTCACTTTCAGGCTCTTGGCAATATTGGGAATGTAAGTAATCATATACACATTGCATTAGAGTAATAAACTTGTTTATTACTACCAAAAAGGATAAAATCACAGTTGCCCTAAGCAGTTCTTACCAATACGAACCAGAAGCCAGTGCTAAGCTTTCCTTATACCTTGAGGTTTCTTTGTGTCTCTTGGGATCTCCGAGGTACTAGACTTAGTGCATCACATTATATACCTAAGATAATTATTATTGTTACTGTAAGATAGAAACATTTCTAGTTACAGAGATGAGCCCTACTGGCTAAATTAGAGGAGGCTCCACGGTCCAAGATAACATTATACAATTTTGTAGTAGTCATCAGTTTGTGAAACAAAAGAGTTCTTACACAGAGTCTTACATAACTCAGTGTAGTAGTACAAATCACCAAAAGGTGGCAATACTGACTTATATATCATAATTATTCCAAGGACACAGGTGTCCTGACATCTTATAAGTAAGAAATACACAAAAATACATAGAGGGAATATATATGTATTAGCAAGCAAAGTATATTACAATAATATGCGTACATATCCTGACATCTACTCTTATACGGTAGATGCCCTTAGCCCTATATGTTAGTATAACATATGCCTAAACACTAGCTGTCAATGGTGTACCTCTGAGGGTACCAATAAGGGTGCAGGGACTTCATGTAACATTCCCCCCTTGTTGTCTCCAAGGGCAACACAAGCAAATCTAGGGAAAGGTCAGGGAGCAGTGGTCGCTTACAAACCTGACGCGCAAGCTTTGTAAAGGAACTCAAGCTGCTCACGGTGTTGGTGCAGTGTGCGCCGTAGGCAGCATAGCATAATAATCAAGAAAAATATCAAAAATGCTTGTATAATAACAAAACCTTTAAAAGCAATTTCTAACCAGGTGTTAGTCAAATGCATCATTCATATCACCATCATTAATTAATGGAAGGATAGCTTCATTGGTCTTGGTCATGTTATTGCTGATGTGGATGAGGTGTGTATCTTTCCTGTCTAAAAGTGATTTTAATGTAAGTCTGAGTGGATCTATGTGTACATTAAAATATGGTAAATATTCTGAAAGTGTGAGCAGATAATCGGGTTTACCATCAATGATGTCTGCATCGACAAAGGGGACAGGGGTTATAACGATATGTCCAATAACAGTTTTCTGGTGTGGGACAAAACAGAAATTGGGGGAATCAATAACACATGTTTCAGACCCATAAGTATAGCTTTTGAAATTAGTTACCACACAATACTCCCCATCAGAATTATACTGAGAGCATACAGTAGGGAGTCTCCACTTTTGCAACTGTACTGGGCAGGTCTAGGCCGTCTTGGAAATCTGTGTTGACAGGCGATGAACCTCCTCACGATATGATCGATAAAGTTTATCTGGAGCCAATGTTGAGTCTGCAAAATCTGTGCCATTTGTGATGATGTCATCATCCATGGTAAAAGTCCAATCAATGCTATCTGGAGGATAACCACAGACAGGTTGAATAACATCAAATACATCACACCGACACAAGTAAATGTACTGTTTCTTCGCACAGCAGTCCATGTGCGGAGCACTCTAGGCATCCAGGAAAGGATGGAAAACCAGTAGAGGTGGTAGATCCAGGCATTCTCTGTAGATGTCTTCATCCAGGTTCCCAATGGAATGTACCAGTGCAAGCTTGTTGAACAAGGTTGTAGTGGGATCAAAGCGTGATAAAGAGACAGTAAAAGAAACAAACATTATATCTCTTATGGAACATTTCTTAGCAGTGAAACAAGGACCAGTGTTAGGGTGTCTGGTTACAGACCCCAGATTCCTAGCTGTAGAAAGAGGAATGGTTAGAGATTGTTGCATACACATAGCAATACAGCTAGGGATTTTACATAGTGGACAATACCATTTGGAAATGCATCTATCATGTATGATATCAGGGATTGTTCCAGATTATAGATCACGGAAGAGATTATTGATGGTAGTAATAATGTACGAGCCATAGGCAGAGCAGAGAATCTCTCTAGCAATGTATTGTTTGTCTGCTTTGTTATTCTGTGCAATGAGAGTGTTAATCTTGTCTTTAGAGTCTGTAAATGCCTTAGCAATGTCGTGCATATTGTATACAGTGTATCTTTCTTCCTGACTAAGGCCATCCACACCATGCAATAATGGGGGTATTATATTATTGACCAAACCAGTCTGAAATTTGGCAGAATGAGATTTTATAGCAGCAATGACTGTTTTATTCCAAATAGACATAGCTGTACCAAAGAGACCTGTGACAGTACCTGTTGCACCTGTGACATCAGAACTGTCAACTTCACGTGTATTACATTTATGACTTTGATCAGCAGGATTGGGATTTCTCCTGAAGTTGCCTCTATGTTCAGTAGTATGAACCCCGGTAATAGGGTCTTGAGTACGTATCTGAAATGCAGCTAAACTATCAAGCAATAGCGTACTATAAAATGCTGACGTGTTAGTATTATGACACATACCAAATTCTTTCATATTCCAGTAAGTAAGATTAAACAACACAGGTATATGCATAAATTGTAGATTATTAATCAGTGAACCAGGGAGGGCAGTAGCTGTTAGACCACTGCGGGGACCAGGGGTGTGCTTTGGACATTCCAAAAGCTGTTTATCAGTGGGTGGTAACACAGAGAGATACATGGCAGCAGAAGCCATGTGGTGTACAGCACAAAATATTCGAGCAGCATCTTTAGACAAAGAATTACAATATGAAGGATCAATTAAGGCAGTGATATTGTATAAACCAGAATGTCTAAGAGCAGTTTGCAGCAAGGACAGAGAACCATTTGGGGATAATTTAGCATTGGGCCAACCCTGGAAAGTTCCTTTGGAGAGTTTGACCACAGGGAGAATTTGTCCTTGTGATGTGGTTTGCCACTCAATTTGTAGGGTAGATTTATCAGGAGCGACAATCAAGGCAGTGAGGTAAGCATCGGAACATTCCTTGACAGTAATCAGACTATCGGGTATATTGATGGATACTCCCTCTGAAGGAGATGCTGGATGATCAGGGTGTGGTAGGAGGCTCAGTACCGTGCCTTGGATGCAGGGGATAACTCCTGAGATGAGGAGATAATGGAACAAGATAGCCATCTTGTCAGTGTATCGGAAAAGGAAAATCAAACATTAGTAAATCAGTATTATTCCACCCAGTGGGGTGAGGAAAAGTAATTAAGCTCCTTTATACAGTTTCAGTTGGTTTGCATGTAACCATTTGTCAGTCAGTTTATTATTGTGCAGAAGTCTAACTTGATAGACTGCCTGACTGAGCTTTTTGATAATGGGGTATGGGCCTTCCCATTTATTGGAGAAGGAATTGGTGGTATATGCAAATCGGAGGACCATTACCTGGTCTCCAACCTGCCAATCCACTTCTTGTGTGTGCTTGTCAAACTGTATTTTGGATTGTTGCTGGGCCTTGCCCATGCAGTTGGCAGCATACAAGTGTGTATGTACGAGGTCTTTCCTAAGTTTTTCCACATATTGATCTACAGACACATGATCTGCAGTGGGAGTGTGCGAGTCAAATAACTGGTGTTCAGGTAATCTCATCTGTCTTCCAGTCATCACCTCAAAGGGTGTGAGCTGGGTGGTGGCTGAGGGTGTGCCCCTAATTGCCATAAGGAGGAACGGCAGTAGGGAATCCCAGGTTTTGGGATTGTCCTCAATAAATTTGGAAAGCATTTGCTTAATCCATCTGTTGGCTCTCTCTACTTGACCTGAAGATTGGGGGTGGTAGGGTATGTGGAACTTTTGTTGAACTCCGAGGAGTTCAAGAGATTCTTTAATTAACTCACCTGTAAAACTGGTTCCTTTATCAGAGTCTACCTTAAGAGGTAGGCCCCACCTGGAGAAAATCAGTTCCACCAGGAATTTGGCAGTGTATGTTTTAGTGGGGAAAGCTTCAACCCACTTGGAGAAGAGGTCAGTTACCACAAGAACATACTTGTTATTTCTGCTGGTATTGGTTAAGGGACCAATAAAATCAATCTGTATGGCATGCCAAGGGCCAGAGTGCCATTGTGGTAAAAGTTTGGCATTTCGTTTGGTGGGGATGAGGTTGTTTTGTGCACAAACAAGGCAGTTATCTATGTACTGTTTGACATCTTTGGTGACACCAGGCCACCAGGCGGTGGTCTTAAGCCTCTGGATGTCGTTTTCTACTCCCTGGTGTCCACCAGTGGGTGTATCATGCACTTGGTGCAAAAATTCAGACCTGAGGTGTTTGGGGACCACCCACAACTTGGTGGTGCAATCATCTGGCTGGTGCCAGATGAGCTTGTCATCTGATGACAAGTGTAACTTACCTTCATGCCTCCAGTAGGGGTTATGTGTGGGAAGTTTCTCTTCGGTACTCTTGTCAAGGAATCTGAACACTTCTCTGAGTTCAGCATCAACATGTTGGGCTGCTGAGAGGTCCAAGGGGGAAAAGGGTTCAGATTTTTTCCTGAGTGCTGAAATATGTACGGCCGCATTGGCCTCTGGATGGTCCATCATTCAGGTGTCCCCCCTTGGGCCCCTTCCTTGGCAAGGGTGTCTGCTGTATCATTGAAGGCATGATAGGGATCATGGAGAGAGTGAGCTTTAACTATGTGTACATAGAGTTTGTGTGAACATTTTTGTGCCAGTGAATGTATGTATATTACCAATTCCTTGTTCTTCACTGGGCTGCCATCAGAGGAGAGAAAGGAGTTCTTCTGCCTGAAAGGAAGAAATTCTGTAAGAGAACAACAAACTCAATTAGAGTCTGTAAAGATGACGGTATCCTCGGTCCCATGCTGGGTGAACTCGAGGGCACAGGCCACCGCTGCCATCTCTGCATACTGTGATGAAGCTACACTGCAATGCTTAGAGATTTTAACAGTGTTCCCATAAGGGTAAATCACTAGAATGCCCATCCCTGCAATTTGTTCTCCCTGATAGTAAGATGCTGAACCATCAGTAAAGATATGACACAAAGAGGTGCTGTCAAGTATTTGTGGTGTGGCAGGGAGGAAAGGACCTGGATCTGGAAGATCAGGTGACTGGAGTGTACAGTCATGGGGTTCTCCTTGGAAAAGGAGTCCATGAGCCAGCATAGATGGAATTTTAGTTGAGTGCACCTGTATGTCTCTATCCTGGAGAAGAAGTGACCAGTGTGTCAGTCTGGTACTAGAGACTGACACATCCTTGACTCTATCTGAGAGCAGAAAGGTAGTTGGGGTGTGGTTGGTGTTGAAAATCAGTGGAGAGTACCCAATGATATACAGAAAGTGCTTGACAGCCCAGTAGGTGGCCAGAAGGTTCCTTTCACAAAGGCTGTACTTCTGTTCCATTGGGGTCAAGAGCTGTGACGCATATGCAATAGGTCTCAGGGTGCCATGAAACTTCTGAGCCAGCACTGCTGACATGGTAATGTCAGAGGTGGCACATTCAAGATGGAATGGTAGTGATGGATTGGGGTTGACCAGAACTGGGGCAGAGGCCAAGGCCTGCTTCAGTGATGTCACAGCCTGGGTATGTATAGGGCCCCATGTCCATGGGATGTCCTTTTTCAATAGCTCATACAGAGGAGCAGCTTTCTGAGCAAAATCACAGATAAAGTCTCTTGAGTAATTTTCCATACCTAGAAACCGTCGAAAAGTTACCACGCTGGTAGGCAATGGCAAGTCTTGCAATCCTTGTATCTTCTTCCAGGTAGGGCTTCGACCGTGGTCAGTTATTTTTAGACCCAGAAAGAGTACTTCTTTCTGACATAATTGTGCTTTTGCTGGATTGCATTTCAGGCCTGCTCTCTGAATGAGATGCAGTAGTTCGTCCAAGAGATCCAAGTGTTGTTCCTGTGTGGCAGTTGCCAGCAACAGGTCGTCCAAATACTGCAAGAGACATTGGGGAGTAGAGAAACCCTCAAAGGTGTCCATCATATGCAGATGGAACAGGGATGGGCTGTTATGGAATCCTTGTGGTAAGCAAGTCCACATGTACAGTCTTCCTTCAAAGGTGACGGCGAACTTATATTGACTCTTAGGGGCCAATGGTAATCACCAAAAACCATTGGAGATATCCAGGGCACTGAACCATTTTAGGTCAGGGGTCAAAAGTCATAGCACATCAGGTGCAGATGCTAAAGTTGGTGAACAACTGGGGGTGACCTGGTTCAGTTTCCTGTATTCAATAGTAAGTCTCCTGGCACCTGTGGGTTTTTTCACGGGCCACACTGGGGAATTAGCATTAGAAACACATGTTCTGATTACTCCTTGCTTGAGAAGTGACTTGATTGTTTCTCTGAGAGAAGGCAAGGCCTCAGTTGTAAAAGGGTACTGCCTTTGCCTCTCATGTGCTGGGCCTGGCACTTCGATGACAGTGTGCGTTCTGCCGAAGTCATGTTTGTTGATTGCAAACACTTTCAGATGTTGTTGCAAAATGGGGAGAAGCTTTGGGAAAAGCTCATGGTTTTTGAACAAATCTATGATGTCATATTCTTTGTTGTTAGCAGATATTGTTGCCACAATGTGTAAATCAGGGATCAAGATAGTGTGGTACTGACCCTGAGTTTGTATCAATAGCATGTTAGCTAAGTCTATCACACAGCCGTGTGGTGCAAGGAAGTCAATTCCTATGATACTAGGGTGATCATGCATTACCATCAGTTGGAAGGTGTGTGAGGCCTTTAAGTGGCCTAACTCTACCGGCAAGGGTAGAGACTGGTATGCAGGTAACCTAGTACCGTCCACTCCTGACATATTGGTCCTCCATCTGGTGGACCAAGGGGATGTGTCCAGGTGGTCATCATGTAATACAGACACAGCTGCAGCTGTATCTAGTAAGACTACAAGTAGGCAGCCCCCGACCTCAGCCTCGGTGCAGGGCCTTCCGTTTGTATCCAAGACCAGCTTGTTTACAATCTGGACTGGGGCCTGTAATTGTCAATCTGTGCTGCTGGAGGCATAGAGAGGTTGCGCCTGGCTCCTTTGAACCACTTCACCATGCTGCACTGATGCTATATAGGGATGAGCTTCTGGGTTCAGGCCTGCATGGGCCTGAAGGCCTGTACTTCCGGTGTCACCATGGCCCATCGGAGCTTGGATCGCCGGTTGCACAGTTGCAAGGGACTGAGCAGGAACAGTATCCACCACAGAGCGCACTTGCCCCCAGGACCTCTCAGAATTTCCGATTCTCTTCGGCTATCTCCCTATAAGAAGGGCCCATTCTTTGCTGTTGTTGTTTGCCCTTGTTCTTATGTTTTTTATTCTTATGATAATTCCTGTTCCCACCCTGTTGCTGTTGTGGTTGTTGTTGTTGTTGGGCCTGTTGGGGGTCTTGGTTGTCTGCGGGGAGGGGCTGTTGATGTTGGGCTTGCCCTTCCACTGTGTAGTGTGTTGTGGCCTCTTGAATAGGCTCCACGGCAGCTACTTTCTTGGAACCGGGGCCCAGATCATGGATGTAAAGTTGGTAAACTCTCTTGGTTTTCCGAAGGATGTCGGCAAACCTGTCCGTGTTGGGGGTAGATGGTTGGCTCTACCTTTTCTTGTACTGCAGGAATCATGTTCCTAAGGAACAGGGTCTTATATTCAATAAGATCTACATCTGCAGCTTCTTGTGCCAGGTGCTTTCCTGCTCAGTAGGCCATCCAGAGTCTCTGGTGATAAGTTGCTGGACTTTCCTTTGCATTCTGTTTTACAGGGTATGCAAGCATCACTCCTACTACACCTGGGCTGTGTGCAGAAATGAGCTCGGCTGCAGCCTCATCAAAGGTGGCGTTGCCATCCTGGCGGATGGCATCGGGGAGTTTGGCCCACAAACTAGGATTGATGGTCTGGCGTAGTATCTGGACCTGATATTCTGCAGTGAGGCTAAGCATCTCGCATTTGGAATGCACCTTTTCCAGGTGGCAGCTGAGGTTGTCAGATGGGTTCATTCGACCGATCCTGTCAGCCATTTGCTGAACAGAGTAGGCCATTTGTAGGGGATTATTGGGCCGATCAGGCAGAGGTAGATTATCTCAGGCACTGTCTAGGGCAGCCCGAGCTGCAGCCTCGGCTGCAGTATGGACAATACCATCCTGAGTGCCAGCCTCCTGTAGAAGCTGTCAGGTTTGGGTTTTAATGGCCCGTTTACTTCTCTCAGGAAGGGATACATTGCCTATTGCAATCTCAATCATTGTTTCTAGCTCCTGCCTGTCTTCCACAGTAATAATGGCTATCGGTGGTGCCATCAGGACCAGGCCTGGGCCTGCTCCCCCCCATTATGGGGGTCACCATGTTGGCATCTCCCATGATGGGCATCATGACGTCGATGACGTATGACATGGTGTGGGTGGAGTGGGGACCCGCCATGTTGAGAATGGCTGGGTGGGGGTTCTGGGCCATAGTAGGGGTGTGACTGGGTGTTGTACTGAGAGATGTCATCATCGGATACCTCCTCCTCAGATGACGTGTGTAAGGCAGGGACTACGCCTCCCATCGCCTTAACATGTCCAGCCAGAACCTCCCGCTGATGGCGCAGTTTTGCCATCTTACTTTTACATTCAGCATGACTCACAGTTGCAACATCCATATCAACCTCTTCCTGCATTTGCTTTTGCAACACTCTATACGCGGCGCTCAATTCGCGATTGTCCCTAGTAGCCACTTCTAAGTCATTATGTACCTGGTTCATCTCGTCCTGTAGCTCTCCCATCTCCTCACTCAACTGTGCATTCGCAGTACTTAATAACTCATTCATATGCAGTGCCTGTTCCTTTTTCTGTCTCAAACTTTCACACTCCTGCTTCAACATACAAAGTTCCTGTTCTCCAGCTTGAGCCGAATGGTGCAAAAGTGAATCCTTTTCATTTCGCAGAGTTTGAAGTTCAGACTCCAAATTCTGCTGCAGGCTAATACATTCAGTTTCTTGCAGACCCATCGCTTGTTTAAGAGATGAAATCTGCAGATCAAGGGTTCGAAACCTCGCTTCGGAAGCTTCCAGAGCAGCGTAGAGAGTCACGACCATCAGCCCTTTAGCTTGATGCTTATTGGTTGATTGTCTCGTCTCTGTGTACTGGGTTGAAATCCCCAGTATAGGGTTGTTGGATTGACTTGTGTCCCACGCGAAGTCAGCCCATCCTCCATGGGAGACGAGGAAGTCCGAGACATCGAGTCTCAGTTCTGTGCAGATATTTGATATGGTGGCCACTGTGTGGGAGGGAATGAATAATCAAACTGTGAAAAAGGCGCCGTGCTATGTATCGATCCACAGCAGGAGCACGTTATACACAGTCGGGCTACTATAGAATTTGTAGGCTTACAATTCAAAGCTGCTATGGAGTGGGTCAAGTCGGCATCGACCACAAACGAGAAAAATAGCCAGACTTTGTAAGTGACTACAAACTGGTTTGAAAATGGGAGAGGTGATACGGAAAAGTACACCTACTGTCCCCGTTGGGAAGGGAAAGTTGTAGCAACTAGTGAAAGCTTACAAACACCAAATATTGCCTGCATGCAGTCAATTATCAGGAGGTCTAAACCTCTCTTTCAGGTTCTCGGCAATATTGGGAATGCAAGTAATCACAGACACGTTGCATTAGAGTAATAAACTTGTTTATTACTACTACCAAAAAGGATAAAATCACAGTTGCCTTAAGCAGTTCTTACCAATACGAACCGGGAGCCAGTGCTAAGCATTCCCTATACCTCGAGGTTTCTTTGTGTCTCTTGGAATCTCCGAGGTACAAGACTTAGTGTATCACATTATATACCTATGATAATTACTATGGTTACTGTAAGATAGAAACATTTCTAGTTACAGAGATGAGCCCTATTGTCTAAATTAGCGGAGGCTCCGCAGTGCAAGATAAGATTATACAATTTTGTAGTAGTCATCAGTTTGTGAAACAAAAGAGTTCTTATACAGAGTCTTACATAACTCAGTGTGGTAGTACAAATCACCAAAAGGTGGCAATGCCAACTCATATATCATAATTATTCCAAGGACACAGGTGTCCTGACATCTTATAAGTAAGAAATACACATAAAATACATAGAGGAATATATATGTATTAGCAAGCAAAGTGCATTACAATAATATGCACACATATCCTGACATCTACTCTTATACAGTAGATGCCCTTAGCCCTATATGTTAGTATAACATATGCCTAAACACTAGCTCTCTACTGTGTATCTCTGAGGGTACCAATAAGGGTGCAGGGACCTCATGTAACACCTACAATATGCTGAGTTGTTCATTGATGCCATAATGAGCACACCCAGATCTTTCTCTTTCTCTGTCTCAGCTAGCTGTACTCCCCCCCAGATGGTAGCTCCTTCTTGGGTTTTTCGGACTGAGATGTAGCACCTTGCACTTTTTGGCATTGAACCCCAGCTGCCAGGTATCCAGCCAGGTCTCCAACTTTGACATATCATCCTGCAACCCATGCTATCCTCCTAGGTCATCTACTACTGCTCCCATCTTGGTGTCATCGGCAAACAGACTGATCTTGCTCTTGATGCCCAATGAGATGTCTGCAATGAATATCCCAAACAACACCAGTCCCAGCATCAAGCCCTGTGGCACACTGCTCATCACCACCTTTGGAGATAAGTACTCCCCACTCTCCACCACTGTCTACATCCTTCCCTGTAGACAGTTCACTACCCATCCCATCTTCACCCCTGCCCCGTGCCTTCTAGCTTACTTCCTATCCTCCCATGTGGCACTGAGTCGAATGCTTTACTAAAGTCCAGGTACAGGATAGCCACTGCATGGCCCCTATCCAATTATCTAGTTACCCAGTCATAGTAATCCACCAGGTTGGTCTGACGGGATCTGCCAGTGACAAATCCATGCTGCCTACCATTCTGCAGCCCATTGAACTCCGGAAGGGATACCAGCCTCTCCTTCAGGATTGTCTCCATCAGCTTACCCATGATGGATGTGAGGCTCACTGGTCTGTAGTCCTCCAGTTCATCCTTGGGGCCACTCTTATGGAGGGGTACCACATGAGCCATCCTTCAGTCCTGAGGTACACTCTCTGAGTCCAGGGAGGTATTGAACAGGTCTGCCAATGGCCTCGCCAGGACTTCCACCAGCTCCTTCAGTACCCGGGGTAAATGCCATCTGGCCCTGGTGCCTTGTCCAGCCTCAATGCCCTTTAGCCCTCCAGTACCCTGCCCTCTGTGATTTCTCAGAGAGTCACCTCCTGTCCTTCCATTTCAGCTCTCACCCCCCCCCGGAGTCACCCCACCTTTCTTCTTAGTAAATACCAGGCAGAAGTAGTCATTAAGCACTTCTGCCTGCTCTCCCCCTGTTTCCACCCCACCTTAATCCTTACTGTTTGGTCCTTACAACTCCTTTTCTCCCTGATGTACCTGAAAAAGTCCTTCTCCTCCTCCTCCTCCTTCTCCTTAATGCCCTGCACCAGCCTGAGTTCCTTAGTCTCCTTGCCTGCCCTTACTGCCTTTGTCACCTCTTTCAGGTAATTCTCCTGGTCACACCCCATCCCTGTTTTTTTTTGTACCTCCTTGTTCACCCAGTTAGGTTTCTTGCCCCTAGCCTTCTTACTGTGGACCCTGCTGCAGGTTTTGATTGCCACCACAATCCACAGATATATGAGCTCCAACCTCTGGTTAGTGTCCATATTAGGTTGAATTTTGGCCAGGTACCCTTTTGCTACTTCCCTATCCTCCTGAAGTCAGCCCTCCTAAAGTATAACACCCTTGTACCTGATTCTACTCCCTCTTTTCCCATATTCAACATTAATCATACTCCCCACCAGTGGTTCTTCCACCACCAGATCTCTCACAAACTCCATATTGGCCAGCACATGGTCAAGGGTGTTCCCTAACCTGGTTGTCTTGCTGACCATTTGCAGCAGGAAGCAATCCTGAAAAGCATCCAGCAGTACCTGCTCCCTTCTATTCGTGGTGGCTGGGGTACTCCAATCCATTCCAGGCAGGTTGAAGTCCCCCACAGTCACCAAACTATCCTTCCCACAGATCCTTCTGATCTGTCCTGCTAGTTCCCTGTCTAGCTCTTCTGTCTGAGAGGATGGTCTGTACACCGCTCCCATTCTGACAGTCCTATTGCTGGAATCTTGGATTTGCATCCATAATGACTCCAAACTGCCCTCCCCCCCTCCTCCCAAACACACATCAGTCCTTCTGTCACATACAGCGCCACTCCCCCTTTCCCATTTATTCTATCCCTGAGAAATATCTTGTACCCTGGTACTGCCAGGTCCCAGTCCTGATAATGGGTGGCTATGTTTCGGTGATGGCCACCATGTCCACCTCCCCCTCCTCCGTGAGAGTCTGTAGTGCTGTAATTTTGTTCCTCAGTTTCCTAATGTTTAAGGTGACCACCTTCTACACCTTATCCTTCCCCCCTCCCTTTCTCTCCTGCACTCCCTGTTCTAGCATCCCCTCTAGTACTCTCCCTTAGTCCTTTGCTTCTGGTATGGGGGTAAGCTAGTATGGCTTCCATTCCTGTGGTCTCTGCATGCCTCCTGCCCACTGGCCACTCCCCACTCCTAGTTTAAATTCCCTTCTTTTGCTATGTAATCTTCAAACCTCTGTTTCAACACCTTCCTGCCCGCCTCACTTAAGTAAAGCCTATGCTTAGCGTAGAGATCACTGCTCTCCCAGGTCCTTCCCCACCCCCCACCAGCCCATACCTTTTTTCCTGACACCAGGGTCTTAGCCATTTGTTAAATTCCTCTATCTTCAGTTTTCTTGCAGTGACCACCCTGGGCACTTGAAGTACCTCCGAGAAAGCTACTTGTCTTCTTGCCTCCTCACATATTGGTCCAAACTCCTCAAACTGCCCTGAACTACATCTACCATATTTCCTGCCAGGTTATTTGTCCCCAAATGCAAAACTATATGAGGTTTCTCCCTACCTCTCCTAGCATACTTCAGAATACATTGTCCCACCCTTTCTGCTGTCATTCCTTGCATGGTCTCCATCCAAATGCGACTATGCCTCTCCCCCTTGCTACCCCACCTGACTTCTTTTAGTATTGAGTCCCCCAGCACTAAGATTCCACCCCCTTTTCTATCAGCTGGCCTCCCTTTCTGCCATCCTCCTTCCTCCTGACTCCTCCTGCACAATTGTTCCCCCTTCCGCCCCTGTAATAATTTCTCCAGTGGTACTCTCACCCATTCCAGCTTCCTTCAGTCTATCATCAGTTCCTCCTCTGAGCTCCTCCTCCCTCACATCCTCCCATCTTACCAGAGCTGTGAAATGATTTTCTGATGACCCTTCACTTCCACATATTTCCTCCTTCCTATTGCTAGCCTCTCTTCCCTACTAACTCCAAGTCTACCCCTCTTCCTTCCCCCTTTCCATTCTTCAGCCTTTCTGCTTTTGTCTGCCCTTCAACCTGGGTGTCCAGCCTTGGTGCCTTTGACCTGGGTCCTCCTGACTTAGTACCCCCTCCACCAACCTTTTCCCTCTGCTCCCCCATGCCAGTTCAACTTGACCACCCTCCTTGGTTCCCCTCCTACTTACTCCAATTGCTGGGCCATCTCCCTCTGGAGTCCACCATCCCTGCCTTAGCGCCTCCTGTATGCCCTTGATCTCACTCTTAAGTTGCATTATTTGCTTGCATACCAAACATCCCCCCAACTATCCATGCACTTTTATGAAAAAAAAAATCGGTGCTCCGCAGTTGTTGCAGTCTACCACCCTCCTCATCTCTCTCTTTGCCCACCAACAACCCTCACCCTTCCAGATGAAGGATGCCCATCCCACCCCCATGTCTCCTCCCTCCCTGCTCTACCTGCTCTATCCATGTCCTTTCAGTTCTCCAATCCTTACCCCTTTGTATTAAAAGCTTGAACGTGTAGCTTCCTAAAAACCTTTATTCTTCTTAAAAGACTTGAATGCAATTCTTTCTAAATGTCCATTTTCAGCACTTACCAAATGCACTCAACCTCTAAGCACCCTAATCCCACTGCTGTTTCCTCTGAATGCCCCACAACACAGTGTCTGTACATAAAGTATTTTCGGTCCCAGTTCCAGTATTAGTATTCACTTATAGCTTTCTCCTTTTTTCACTGCAATTATTCCTCAATGTCACAACATGTGCAGTACTTTGCCACCAATTACACTAATATACATAGATACATACATAGATACATAGACATTTTCAGCAGATAAGGGCTTATGGCCCACCCAGTCTGCCCATTTGAGCTTGTAAGTTCAGTTTATGCTTTCCAAGAAGTCTGTTGCCCCTTACCCCTGACCTCCAGAATTCCTTTATGTCTATCCCATGCATTCTTAAATCCCGTGATTGTTTCAGCCTCCACCACTTCCTCTGGCAGGGTGTTCCACTTGTCCACCACCTGTTCTGTGAAGAAATTCTTCCTCACATTTCCTCTGAATCGTCCTCCCTCCAACTTCATCCCATGCCCTCTAGTCCTGGAACATCTTTTTCACTTAAAAATAGCGTATTCCTGAACCTTGTTCCTCCCTGTAAGATACTTGTATGTCTCTATCATATCCCCTCTCTCCCTCCTCTCCTCCAGGGAGTACATGTTCAGTTCCTTCAACCTGTCCTCATAGGACTTGTGATACAATCCATGCACCATCTTTGTTGCCCTCCTCTGAACCTTCTCTACCCTGTCTATGTCCTTATGTGGTAGGTCTCCAGAACCTTGCAGTGTGCCATGGTGGGGCTCACTAGTGTCTTGTATAGTGGGTGATCTCCCTTTTCCTGCTGGTGATGCCCCCTGCCTATCCCAGCATCCTATTTGCTTTACCCGTTGTCTTGTCACACTGTTTCCCTGCCTTGAGGTCATCAGAGATGATAACCTCAAGATCCCTTTCCTGCTTGGTGCATGCTATATCCTCACCCCCCCAACTGATATATTGTGCCAAGGTTTTGTGCCCCATATGCATTATCTTGCACTTCCTTGCATTGAATTTCAACTGCCAAACCCCTGACCATTCTTCAAGTTTCTAACCCAATGCAATTTCACTTTAAAATGATATTGACTGCTTCTTTCACTGTAAATGCATCACCTTTTCCCCCTCCTGATAGGTGAATCTACTTCTAGGGAGTGTCCCAGCTAGTCCATTTAATACTGGAGGCAGTGTGGGGTGGGAGAGTGGGAGAAAAAACAAATCAATCCACTGCTTGTGTGGCTGGGCTCTGGCTTAAATAGCCCAGCCACTGATTTCAAACTTAGCACCCTTTAGTGCCTACCTCCTGATTGGCTCCTGTTGGAGCCCAACAACTCCTCCCTCCTCAGCCACGGATGTGGCCCAACCTTTGGTGTGCAGCTACGGCCACCTCTCCTCACAGAGCGTCGATGGCCACCAAAGACTCTGGCCATGGATGCGGCCTGATCTCCTGGGTGTGGCTACAGCCAAAAATCAATCCACTGCTTGTGCAGCTGGGCTCTGGCTTAAACAGCCCAGCCGCCAAGTTCAAACTTTGTGCCCTTTAGCACCTGCCTCCTGATTGGCTCCTATGTGAGCCCAACAACTCCTTCTTCCTCGGCTACAGCCTGACATCTGGTATATGGCTACGGCCATCTCTCTTCACCGAGCAGCAACAGCCACCGAAGACTCTGTCCTCAGATGCAGCCTGACCTCCTGGGTGTGGCTATGGCTGCCTTTCTCTGCCGAGTGGCAACAGCCATCTCATCTGGAGTATAATGTACAATTCTGGAGGTCTCACCTAAGAAAGGACATGGATAGACTGGAAGTGGTCCAGAGAAGGGTAACAAAAATTATACATAACCTTCGGGAAATCATCTATGAAGAGAGGCTTGGGGCTCTGAAATTGTACTCAGTAGAGACTAGGAGGGAGAGGGGGGATATGACTGAGACGTTCAAGTTTCTTAAAGGCATCAAAAAGGTGCCAAATGTGCAGCTTTTTACCAGGAACTTCAATTCTACTACAAGAGGGCATGAGCGGAAATTGAAGGGTGGAGTGTTCAAGAGGGACATCAGAAAGTACTACTTGTCTGAGAGGGTGGTGGCACTTTGGAGTCAATTACCTCCTGAGGTGGCAGCTGCAAAGTCTGTAGCAAACTTTAAGCATAGGTGGGACAACTATTAGGAACAAACACATGGCACTGGAAAGGGCTGGGCTGAGTGTCTAGGAGGACAGAACACTGGTGCACAATAGGTCCTGGGATACCTCACTTGGATAGACTCAATGGACCACAGGTCCCCTTCTGCCATCATTTTCAATGTTTCTATGTTTTCAGTGACCTGATACTGTATCCCTCTTTGGACAGCAGAGGGATGTGAATTGTGCATAGTGCATGTTTTAGTGCCTCATTTTTTGCTTTGGGGGCTATATTCAAACATGCTTGGGGCAGTCGCACTTTGCTAAAAACATGTTTGAGTATAGCAAATTCAGTGAACTGTACTAATTTGTACTATGAAAAGGGACTTTACAAAGGGCAGCCAAATACCCTTTACATATGGGGCCATTACTTTGTGTAGTTCTGGTTTCCTGTTTTAGGTTTGTCTGCTTATTTCTGTTTCAAGCTTTTAGCCTCTGACTGAATTGCTTTTGGCCACTGACTTCCATGCCAGCAACCCGCATTCAAGAACGGACCTGGGTCGCTTGGGGACTGGCATGGGAGGGAGAATGAACATCTGTAGGACACAGAGATGAATCTAGGTGACAGCACTATGGGATAGCATGGGAAAGGACCGCACACCTGGATGCCTGAAGCATCTCCATGGAGACCGAGTACACACATGACTGGGCCCAATAGGGGAGAAAATAGGAGGAAAAGACCTCTGACTGTAGAACAGTGGTAGACTGCCCTCTTGCAGGCCCCACACTGATGACTCAGGACCTCTGATCCAAGGTCCTATGACAAGACCACCAGAAAAGTAAGTCCCAGAGAAGGTGGGTGACAGGGCTGGGAAGACTGGCCCTGATGGGGGCAAGTCAGGGTGCTAAAGGAGATAAACAGCTTTGTCCCATGGACACAGTGGGGTGACACACCACTCATCATGGTTGTGTACTGCATACTGATGATAGGTAAGGAACTGTCTGCATGGAGGACCAATGCTGAGAAGCCATGCATGAACTCAGTGGGGCGACGTGGTATCCATCAAGGTGGTATACTGTGTGGTGGTGAAATGTGAGGTACTGCCTGAACTGTTGAATGACGCTCAGAAGCACTGTATAAATACAGTGGGGCAGCATGGCACCAAGTAGGGTGGTATACTGTGTGCTGGGGAAATGTGAGGTACTGCCTGCACTGTGGAGTGATGCTCAGAAGCACTGTATGAACAAAGTAAGGGACTGCTTGCATGGAGGATCAATACTCTCAAGCACTGCATGAACACAGTGGAGCTACATGGCACCAACTACAGTTGCAGTCTGTGTGCTGGTGAATGGTGAGGGACTGTCTGCACTGTGTAATGATGTCAGAAGAACTGTATGAACACTCTGTTGTGACAAGGCACACCTCACAATGGTGTACTGTGTGCTGGTGAAAGATGAGGGAGTGCCTGCATTGTGGAATGATGCTCAGAAGCACAGGTTAAACACAGTGGGGTGACATGGCACCAATCACCATAGTGTACTGTGTCCTGGTGAAAGATGAGGGAGTGTCTGCTCTGTGGAGCGGTGCTCAGAAGTACTGCATGAACACTGGAGCCACATGCCACCCATCACAGTGGTGTAATGCAGACTGGTAAATGAGTAGAGATTGCCTGCACTGAGGATCAATGCTCAGAAGCACTGCATGAACACAATGGGGCATCATGGCACCCACCATTATTGCATACTTTGTTCTGGTGAAAGGTAAGGGACTGCTTGTAATGGGGAGCAATGCTCAGAAGCAATGCATGAGCACAGAGTGGCGACATGGCACCAATAAGAGCTGCATACTGCATGCTGGTGAAAGGTGAGGGAATTCTTGCAATGTGGAGTGATGCTTAGAAGCTCTGCATGAATACAGTGGGGTGACATGGCACCCATCATAGTGATGTACTGTGTGCTAGTGAAAGATGAGGGACTGCCTGCACAAAGGAGTGATGCTCAGAAGCACAGCTTGAATACAGTGGGGTGACATGGCTCCAATCATGGTGGTGTACTGTGTGCTGGTGAAAGGTGAGGGACTGCCTGCACTGGGAAGTGATGCTCAGAAGCAATGCATGGACACAGTTGTGCATCATGACACCCAGCATGCTTGTGTATTGTGTTCTGGTGAAAGGTCAGGGACTGCATGCACTGAGGAGTGATGAACACAGTGGGGCATTATGTCACCCATCCCTGCTGCGTACCATGTGGTGGTGAAAGGTAAGGGATTACCTGCACTGGGGAGCGATGCTCAGAAGCACTGCTTGAACACCATTGGTGACATGGCACCTGGTCAAAGATGAAGTGATCAGCCTGAGAGAAATGTTGTCCCACTAGTTTTTCAGTCTTCTTCATTTTATTATCATGTCAGTGCTCCTGCTTCCTTCATGTTTCAGATACAACACATGGATAGATATTGGTCTTACATATTTTTAATATGCTTATATAAAAGATGGTTCTATCTAATTTACTGAACTATGTGTGTTAGAGGTTTGATTTTAACTGGTGGGTGATGAGTTCATAGACTTTAGTTTCATACAGCAGATCTGCTGTTTCTAGTACATACGCACACACACATACACACACGTAGCTGTTACAACAGTTGTGCACACACATAGGGTACGAGTGTCATTAGTAGGATAGAGCAGCTAAACTATTTCATTTTCAGTGGGATCCTGCTTTTACACATTTTTCCAGTGTATTTAGTAGTTAGCAAAGGTAAAATGCACAAAGTGTTTTTACTGGGGTCCTACTTTTATACATTTTTACAATGTAGTTACCCAGCATAGGTCAGTTAACATGCAGTATCTCATTTTCAGTGAGGTCCTGATTGTACCTTTTATAACATTAACAGGTCTGGTATGCCCTAAATTAGTTGTCTCCATTACAACCAATATGTTTTCAGCTACCATATACTATATCTCTCTTTGGCCAGCAGGGGGATGTGAATTGTGCTAGTGCATGTTTTAGTGTCTCATTTAGCTGCTGACTGAATTTCTTTTAGCCACTGAATGCTATGCCAGCAACCTGGGTTCAAGAACGGACCTGAGTCACTTGGGGACTGGCCTGGAAAGGAGAATGCACATCTGCAGGACAGGGAGATAAATCTAGGTGGCAGCACTATGGGACAGCAAGGGAAGGAACCCCACACCTGGATGCCTGAGGCATCTCCATTGAGGGTAAGTACACATAGGTCTGGGCCCAATAGGGGAGAAAATAGGAGGAAAAGCCCTCTGACTGTAGAACAGTTATGGCCTGCCTCTGGCAGGCCCCACACTGATGACTAGGCACCTCTGATCCAAGGTCCTATGGCAGAACTACCAGAAAAGGCAAGTCCCAGTGAAGGTGCATAACAGGGCTGGGAAGACTGGCTCAGATGGGGGCAAGTCAGGGTGTTGAAGGAGATAAACAGCTTTGTCCCGTGAACACAATGGGGTGACATGACACTTATCACAGTTGTGTACTGCATGCTGGTAAATGGTAAGGGACTGCCTGAATGGAAAAGTGATGCTGAGAAGCAATGCATGAACACAGTAGGGCAACATGGTACCCATCAAGATGTGTACTGTGTGGTGGTGAAATGTGAGGTACTGCATGCACTGTGGAGGGATGCTCAGAAGCACTGTATGAACAAAGTAAGGGACTGCTTCCAAGGAGGAGTTATGCTCAGAAGCAAAGAATGAACACAGTGGGTTGACATGGCACCCATCACGGTGGCGTGATGTGCGCTGGTGAATGGGTAGGGTCTCCCTGCACTAAGGAATGATGCTCATAAGCACTGCATGAACACAGTGGAGCGACATGGCATCAATTGTGGTTGTGTTTTGTGTGTTGGTGAATGGTGGGGGATTGCCTGCATTGTGTAATGATGCTCAGAAGCACTGTATTAATACTCTGGTGTGACAAGGCACACATCATGCTGGTGCACTGCTTGCTGGTGAAAGATGAGGGAATGCCTGCACTAGGCAGTAATGTCAGAAACACTGCTAGAACAAAGTGGGGTGACATGGCACCCATCATGGGGCTGTACTGCTTGCTTGTGAAAGATGAGGGAATGCCTGCACAAGGGAATAATGTCAATAGAACTGCATGAACACAGTGGGGTAGCATGGCACCCATCAAGGTGGTGTACTGTGTGCTGGTGAAAGGTGAGGGACTGCCTGCACTGTGGAGTGATGCCCAGAAGCACAGCCTGAACACATTGCGGCGACATGGCACCAGTTACCATATTGTACTGTGTGCTAGTGAAAGGTGTGGGAGTGCCTGCTCTGTGGAGTGATGCTCAGAAGCACAGCCTGAACACAGTGGGGCATCATGGCACCCATCCTTGTTGTGTGCTGTGTGCTGGTGAAAGGTAAGGGACTGTCTGTACTGGAGAGCAATGCACAAAGCAATGCATGAACACAGAGAGGTGACATGGCACCCATAAGAGCTGCATACTACATGCTGGTGAAAGGTGAGGGACTGTCTGCACTGTGGAGTGATGCTCAGAAGCACTGCATGAACACAGTTGGGTCAAATGGCACCCATTACAGTGGTGTGCTATGTGCTGGTGAAATGTGAGGGACTACCTGACAGGGGAATGATGCTCAGAAGCACACCTTTAACACAGTGGAGTGACATGATATGGAAATGCTGTCCCACTGGTTTTTCAGTCTTCTTCATTTTATTATCATGTCTGTGCTCCTGCTTCCTTCTTGTTTCTGGTACAGCACATGGACAGATATTGGACTCACAGATGTTTAATATGCTTATATGTAAGATGGTTCCATCTAATGTATTGAACTATGTGTGTTAGAGCTTGAATTTAACTGGTGGGTGATGAATTCATAGACTTTAGTTTCATAAAGCAGACCTGCTGTTTCTAGTACACACACACACACACACACACACACACACACACACGCACGCAAAGCATGCATACACACACATACACACACACACACACACACACACTTCCCAGCTTACTGTAAGACATAACAGCAGGTTTTTACTTCTAAGAAACAGACAGATTATTATTTTATCTACTGTATTTTGATGTGTTAGTAATTACTTTCTACTTTTGTAACAAAATATTTGTTAGTGCAGTGAAACAAGTAGGTTTTTGCCTTTACGTTTCACTCTGTTAGTAAAAAAGAATTGGTAAGGCTTTGCCTGGAGTTCAGTGGACAAGCAGCCAGCCACTCCCACTTCCTGAGCTATATAAGCAGTTCCTTTCAGCCTCACTGTGAAGCATTTTTTCTTTGCAGTCGGAGGCTATGTTGGTTTTGTCATCTGAGCTGGCTGGGGTCTACCCCCCCCCCCCCCGCCTACTGTTTCTGTATGTCTCTGCCGGACTTCAGTGTTTGTTTTCCTGCTTCTGGTTTGTATCTTTCCTCCGGCTGTGTGTTTCCCTGTGTTTTGTGTTTCTTGTTTTTGTGCCTTTCCCTGTTTTCTGTTTTGAGGTGTTTTGTTTTTGTCTTTTTTTGGGGGGGATGGGGGCTTTGTTTCTAAGCTCCTTGCATACTGCTACTCAGAGCTCATGCTACTGCTTTCAGTTACCTGCAGCTGCATCCACTGCTGCTGTTTCCTTTAATTACTATTATACCCAGTGCTTGTGTTTTACACTGTGCTCACCTCGCTCAAACTACTACAATGTAACTGCAATCATTGGGTGGGATATTCAGACTGTGCCAAAATTATGCGCAATAGAGGGAACAAGCACAAGTCCAGTGTGCCATGGTGCAATGGGCGTGATATTCAAACCATGCGCAGGACAAGGTGTGCCTGCACAACATGGCTGACTATCGTGCCGGATGTGCCATAGCGCAATGAGGGATGCACAATGGAGCAAGGTCGATGTGCAATAGCACCCCTAGGGATGCACAGGGACAAAGACAGGAAGCAGCTGAGCAGCAGCCATGAATGCACCATGCGCCGAGTGGCATGCACCAGGACAGACAGACCACCCCCTCCCCAAGGCAAGGCTCCCATGAGCTGCACAACCAAATGGGTGCAGGACAGACCATCGGCCCATGTCCCCTGGCACTGAACCAACAGCAGATGTGACCCAGCAGTCTCCACCCACTGGGCAAGGTGCCTCTGCACCATCCCCTGGCCAACAGAGACTGGAATACAAGGATGGCCAGGCCCCACCCATGCCACGGCACCACACCAATGTCGACCACCCCCAGTACAGTGAGCCTGAGACACCAAGCCCAGAAGCATGACCAAACAGTGCATGGCACTAAAGGCATACCCCACCACCATGCCAAGGCATCCAGTCATCCCGGGGCACAATGCACATGTACCACATCCCCCCATGACCACCTACCACATGCAGTGACACCGTCCACCAACGCCACCACAACCCACACAAGGCCCTCCATCATAGCCCCGACAGAGGCACAGCAAGGTGGGTGAACCAGCACCAGTACCCGAAGGACCCCTTATGTGGGAAGGGCCACCCCAGCCGCCGCCACCAGCAGGAAGGCACATTGAACACAGGACCTGAGCACAGTCCGCCACCCATGCACACACCAGTCCCAGCACCGGCCCCACCAGACACCATAGCACCCTCCTGTGGTGCATGGAGGCATGCACCACACAGGAGGCAACACAGGGCACACACAATGCCCCCCATCCTAGTCCCATGGGTACCCCGGCAAACAGCCACACAAAGTAGTGCAACCGACACTGCCGTCGTGAAGCCCATGGTGTCATGTACCTGCGGCCTGCCCACCACCATGGTGCCAGTGAGCCTGCCATGTGGCAGTCACCCCATGCACCTGGCCACCCTGATGGCAAGTATAGGGGCCTGTTACCAGGCCACCGCCTGCATGCAGCAGGACCCCATGTGACAGCCACCAGACCACAGGCACCACCCCAGTCATCATGGACTGCATGGAGGGGCAGACAAAAGCACCGCCCACAGTGGCAACAGGGACAGATGTGCAGTAGTCCAGGGTGGGATGCCAGCTGCAAGTGTACCATGCCTGGCAGGTGGCAGGTATGGACTGCCCCTGAAGGCACACCAGCAACCACGCATGCGGTGGTGGGGTCAGCACAACCGTGCATACCACAGTCATGCAAGGCAGCGGAGTAGCAGTAATGGTCACAGCCACACAGGCACAGCACACACTGACAGGGGCAGCTAGGACATGGCACATACACCCCAGCCTGTTGCACACAGGCAAACAGTGCACAGGGAACACCACACAGTCCCCAGACAGAGCCCATGGCCCCCACCCACACCAGTGGAGAAGCCCCAACAGACACACCCACAGCCAGGCCAGCACCACCCCACAGTAGCCATGTACACCACTGCAGCAAGGCTCCATGCGCCCACTGCAAATCAGAGACCGACACGGACATAGATATAAAAGTATATATTAATAAACACCACAACAGCAACAATAACCATGTACAGGTATTTACAATGGGTGAGGGGATGTGCAAGGATGCAACAAGGGGAGGAGGGGAAAGGGCAGGGGACAATGGGAAAGGCAAAGGTGGGGACATGGGGTTGTGAGATACAGTCCCGGGAGTGATGGAGTGTAGTCAAGCGCTGCAGGCCCTACCGGCAGCCCCAGTCCTCCCTCCACTCCCTGTGGTGCTTGTGATGCTGCCGACGGTCACCCCTGTCCATCCTCTCCAGCAGCTCCAGCGTGGCTCGAGTAACCTGCAGGATCTCCTGGAGGGTCTGCTCCATGGCTGCCCAGCGTGGTCCACCTAGGACAAGGGAGCAGAAACAGTATGAGTGACTGGCATGCCCAATGCAGCCCACCCAATGTGCATGGCATGCATCAGTGGCCTGTGCCCCTGGGATGGCATGTGACCACCCACAGCGTGCACGCTCACATGATCCGCCTACATGGCACACACAACCATGCAAACCGCTGCACACCATCACTGCCCATCCACCGTACAGCACCATCCTGGCCATCCAGTGTCATGGCAATGCAGTGGGAAGGCAGTGGCACAGCCAGGCGACGAGTGCACCCACAGCCCACTTGCAACACCCACCCACATGTGCAGTCCCACAGGATGGTGCAGAGGGCACCACAGGATGTGCACTGCTGAAGGGGCCATGTGCAGATGGTCCATGCCTCCCCACCACCCCTGCAACCCACCATGCACAGGTGTAAAGGGAATCACAGTACTCACCTGCGTCCTGGTCAGCAGGGCGCTGCTGACCCCTGACACCACCACTGTGCCCTGCTTGCATGGCCACACCTCCAGTGTTGTCCTACGGCAGTCCTCCAGACCTGGGGGAAACATGGAGAGAGGGTCGTCAGAACACATCTGACCCATAGGCGCCCCCCACCAGTGCATGTGCCCACACAGCCTGTCTGGGTTGCGGTGGTTCAGGATGGACATGATGCACCCCCACAACATACAACACAGGTGCTGGCCCCCCCCCGGTGGCATGGCCTGCCGAACCCTGCACCCTGAAGACAGTCGGATATGAGTAGTGATGGTGAAGGAGCACCTACCTGGCTGTGGCACAGCTCCCAGCCGGACATGTGCCTGCAGTTGCTCCAGGTAGTCAGGGTCACGCTGCTGGAGGTCCCTGTAGTGGTGCCGACACTGCTCCCCAGTTCGACTGCTCCCAGTGACCTCCTCATGCCTTCGGCAACCTCCTGCCACACCTCGGTGCGAGGCCTCAGGAGGGGCACCTGCCCAAACAGGGCACCCACATGGGGCTCCACAAAAGCCACCAGGTTCACAAGCTCAATCACACCCCACACAGGAGCTCTGGTGCGTGACATCATGCAGCCTCTGCTGAGCTCAAAATGATGCCCAGTAGTGCACGTGTCCCATGTGCTGAGGCAGCACAGTACTGCACTGCCATCTGCAATCGCACTGGCTCCAGACTGCGCAATGGGGGGGCAGCCAAGCAACCGCATGGCACCTAGAGGGCAAAGGTCAGTCACAGGGTCAAGGGTCTGTCCACTCACGGAGCGACACTGTGCTATTGGGAGGCCCCTGTATGGTGCGCAGTAGGGTGCATGTGTGTGATGACATGCAGTGGCCCACTGCGCAGAGGTACCATGACACCTAGAGCGTACCATCGCAAGTGTGCCCATAGGACATACTGCGCATGAACACCATATAGGCACAGCAGTGGCTGTGTGCTGTACTGCTTTCCACACATGGAGCATATGCTGCACCGCTAGCATAGTGTCGGCACCGCGCGCATGTGTGGTGTGGGGCCGATTGCGCATGTCACAGTGATGTGCCACAACTTGAGCATGCTCAACACCATTGCGCAAGGCGCAGCCACGATATTCAGCCAGGATATGCAAATCAGCTCATGAGCCATTCCACAGTGAATCCACTGCATTTGCATCCCATTACAGTTGCGCATGCCCTCATTTGCATGCGATGCACTATAAAAGTGACATGGAAATGCACAGGCCATGGATCGGTATTGTAGCCTTTGGAGGTAAGTGCCATGCTGTGGAGACGTGGGGACAGTGGTCAGGGATGGCTGTATGGGACTGCACAGTCCACAGTAACACCTGTCCATCTCCCCAAGCACAGGCGTGATCGAACGTGAGGAGGATGAGGAGCAGGGGAGGGTGCGGAAACGAAGGCCCAACTTCACCAGGGCAGAATCTGATGCCCTGTTTTAGGCCTACCTCGACAGGGAGCCACTGCTTAGTGGACAAACGGGCACACCACAGACCCATGTGGTGGTGTGGGGTGAGGCAGCATGTGCGGTCAACCAGCAGGGCAACCACCAGCGTTCCACGCAGGAGTGCAAGAAGAAGGTTGGCACGGACAGGAGGAGGATTGAGGATAAGGTGGCTGCCATCAGGGCAGCACATGCAGCCACAGGTGGGGGCCAGCAGGACATGCCTCACCTGATGCCACTGGAGGAGCTGGTGGCTGGCAGCATGCAGCATTGTGCCATAGATGGTGTTCCCGGCGGAGGCATCCAGATGGGCGGCAGCCTATCACTACATGGTAGGACCGGTGCTGGCAGTGTGTGGGAGGCATGGGGGGGCGGGCTGTAGGGCCAGGCAGAAACACTAATGGTACTGTGTTCCTTTACATCTCCTGAGCATCTGCATGGGGCAGTGGTGGTGGATGTGTCCACCGAGGGGGAAGCCTTGGAACCGGTGGAGTGCTCATCCACCTCCACAGGTGTCCAAGGGACCGACTGCCTGCAGCCCTGCACAGCTGTCCAGACTGATGCCTGTGGTGCGGGTGTGGATGAGGCCCTGGCTGTGTTCCAGTGTGATGCCAGTCATGGTGTCCTGTGTGTTGAGACACAGATTGGGGCTGACTCCAGTACCAATGATGATGTGATTCACGTCCTGGACAGTGAAGTTGGTGGGTCACAGGGGGATCCCATGAATGGCATCCGCCTAGGTAGCAGTGTGGGCAGCGCTGGTGTGGTTGCCTGCCCAACAGGCCTTGTCCTGGCCATGTCTGCGGCATCCAGTGGGGCAGCACTGGTGTGTGGATGCGGTAATGGGGTTGGTGGCACCGCTGTAGCCACACTGGTGGCACCCAGCGATCGGAGGCCAGAGGGGCAGTGGCAGCAGCTTGACTGTGTTGACATGGGGATGGGGCAGGGGGCTACAGCAGTGCACCGTGTGACGACGTACCCCAGGATGGCACTGCTGTGTCCCCCACCATCGAGGGGCACTGAGCCACACAGTCAGGAACATCATGGGGCCAGCATGTTGGCCATGCAGATGACCCCTTGGATGACCACAGCTGTCTACTGCAGGCCTCTGTGGATCACAGGTGCGACTCGAGGAAGTGGTGGATGCACTCTGTGCGGAGCTGTGCCAGGCAGAGGAGTGGTGCAGCAGGGACCATGCCCTGCTCCGGGCAGCGTTAGCTCAACAGCGGGCAGATGTGACCGCAGCCATCGACAGGCACACCACTGCGACGGTGACTGCTGTGGCTACACTGGCCAACCAACTGTGTGCCCAGCTGCTGCACACCCCGCAGAGTGCAATGTCCACCTCCTGTTCTCAGCATCGGACAACCCCTGCCATGTCGATGCTGGGTTCGGCTGTGGGCATACCAAGCATGCCTGGTGCGGGCATGTTTGGTGGCCTGCAGACACTTGTGCAGACATGGTCACATTCATGCAGCGTCACCCTTGGGGGACTTTCAGTGCCACCCCATGAGGCCACTGGTCATCCTGTTATGGCTGGCAGGTCTTGGTGGGGCCACCCACTCATCAGTGGCAGCTGTGCTACTGTGCTGTATGACTGACCCTTCTCCCTCCATGACCGCTGTCTGCCACTGCCCAGTGAGCACTGTGGTGTTCTGTGTGCGCGCATGGGTGTGGTGCCCTGTCCTGCACTCACACAGTCCCTGTGCATACCCTCCCAGCTGCTGGCCACTGTGACATGTGCATGATAATGCCAGTGTAGTGCTGACCACCACTGTGCAATGGTGCTCAGCGTCTGAGGCACGCACAGTGCCAGCCACTGGGTGTGGTTGTGTTGGGTCCTGTGTGGGTGTGGGGGGGGCTTGTCAGGGTGGGTGTGCGTGTGGCCCTGTGGGTATGGGTTGGGGGTGTGTGCCTGTGCGTGCATGCCACATGCAGCCCTGCTGTTCCCTGCCTTTGTGTGTAGGCTCTGTCCATTCCCATGCCCCTGCCACTGACCTTCCCTGGTGTCCACCCCTGCCTGTCTGTCAGCTGTGCCCTTGCCACTGGTGCCTACACGTGGCCCTGTTGACCTACCTGTGCAGTCCAAAGTGCTCCTCTGCAATGGTGTCCCGGTGCTGCTGGGCCATCTGGGCCAGCTGGGGATCCCTTCGCCCGGGGGTGGCTGCTCAACACCAGCTGGACCGGCGTCCTCATCGTCCCCACAGCTGTCCCCCTCCTCGACTTCAACGGCTATCCCACAGTCGGTGGCCATGCTGTGCAGGATACAGCAGGCCAGGAATAGCCCGCAGGCCTTTGAGGGGTTGTACTATAGGGCACCGCCTGATGTGTGCAGGCAATGGAACCATGCCTTCAGCAGCCCGAACACCCGCTCAATGATATTCCGTGTTGTGACATGTGCCTTATTGTATTGTTGCTGTGCTGGGGTCGAGGGGTGCTGGTATGGTGTGAGCAGCTAGGGCCGCAGTGGGTAACCACTGTCACCTGTGTGTAGAGAGGTATCGTTAGCATGGTGGTCTGTGGCACTGTGCCACTGGCCTTCTAGGCCATTCCCCATGGCTCCCCTGCCCATGCCCCACACCCCCCCATCTGCACCCTTTGTCCATCGTGCACTGCATACTCCCCTACCAGATGGCCAGTTGGGATATCCCCACTCTCGAACCTATGGCACAGCGTAGACTGGTGCCAGATGAAGGCATCGTGTGCTCCCCAGAGTGCATGGCAGACATTGATTATGCACCCCCTGGCATCGCACACCGCCTGGCAGTTGACACTCGGGTATCCCTTGTGGTTGATATATGCCACCCCCTCTGGGCCAGGTGGTAAGCGGATGCCAACATGGGTGCAGTATATGGCCCCAAGCATGCCAGGCAACCGTGCTACCCTGTGGAACTCCTGCATGTTTACTGTGCACTCCACCTGTGTGCTGGGGAAATGGATGTACTCCACAGCATGTGGCAGCAGTGCGCTAAGGAATTGTGTGAGTAGGCGTGATGCGGCCAACTGGGTTATGCCTGATGTGTCCCCTGTTGGTCTCTGGAAGGTACCCATGGTGAACAGGCACATGACAGCTGTGATCTTTGTCTCCACGGACAGCACATGGCTCCATCATGTGGGTGCCTGCATCTCCTCACTGCACAGCTCACAGAACTGCATCAGAATACCCCGGTTCAATCAGTACCAGCCCACGATCTCTATATCACTGTACAGCTCAAAGCTGACGTGGGCACGGTACAGCCTGTTCTGGGCATACAGCGGACAGGCCCTTCCACAGCCGTGTCTCCCTGCTGCCTGCCTCTTCACACCCCTCATTACCACCTCCATCTGGAAGGTGGCACTGGCCATGTCCCTAGTGGGTGTTTCCTCCATGGGCGGCTGTCTATCTGGTCTCTCCCTGGCTGTGTGCTGCTGGTACTGCCCCTGCACTGGGTGCACCCCTGGCACTTCACCACTGTGTGCCCTGCCTCTGCCCCACTGCTTTCCTTCCTCTGTGGCATGCTCAGGCCCTCACACACACACGCACACTCACACTCACACTCATGGTCACCACACACACACACACACACACACACACACACACACACTCACTCGCACATGCCTCCAGTGGCCCCCGTCCACCTCTTGGCCACACCTGCCCTCTGCTTCTTTGCTTAGCTCCCTGCCACTCTGTCTCCACACTCCTCCATTATGGCTCCTCTGTAGCGCATTCATCCTCCCCTCACTTGCTCCCTTTTCTATTTGCTCATATCCGCTTTCACGCAACTTCCGCTTGCTCCGCTATTGCGCACGTCACCTGCTGTTGAATATCACACTGTGCACATTATTCCTTGTACTGCATCCTACACTTGTGCATGCATTCATTACTGTTGCGCTACGGTGCATTGGGTTTTGTACTGCACATCTGATGCTGCTGAATATCGCACTTTGGTGCATGTCCGCTTTTCCGCGGGTGCATCCTTATTACGCATGGCACAACTGCTCTGAATATCCCACCCATTATCTGTATGTTTCAGCTCAGCCATAGCTGCTCCATGTTTCATACTCAATTTTTTTCACCTGACACAGTTTACTCTGACCCTACCTATGCTGCTCATTCCTGTTTTCATTCTATTTGCAGCTTCACTGCACTGCCTGGCTAAGCCTGCTTTCAAGCATTTGTCTCCATGTTTCATTGCAGTTACAACTCTTAGGTCAGTCAACTAAGCTCCTGCTGAGGATGTTAATATAGCTTGTTATTAAATCTTGTCTTGCCGCTGAAAATCCTGAGTGTTTGTCACCTTGATTTGGCTATTCATGTCTGGCTGGATGGCCCCAATTCAGTGCTGTTTAATTGCTATACAGTATGTTATGCAGATCCATCTATCACTGCTACTGCTTATTGACCTACGTGCAGGTCCACACTTGCTTAAGCAACCGTTGCTCCTTGCTTATGCAAACCATTGCTCTATGTCTACTGCCATCCCCTCGGCTTCAGGCTCTGGGATTCTGCTACACTCAATCTGCATTCGACCTTGCAAGGTCTCAGCACTCAATGCTCATTACGATCTCAGGACACCATGCTCATCAGCTCACCAGCTTTTCAGCTTTTGATTAATTTTTGGGGCATGCCAGCCATTCTATTCTGGCACAGGGTTCCTGCAGCCGACGGTCTTGCTCTGCATTTAGTCCTCATCTCGAGTGTATCCAACTTGGGGCGGGATCCTTCTCACCTGGCCCATAGCTGGAAATGTTCTCACCCCGGGCTTGGCTTTAGCTGCCTGCTACATGACAGCAGCTCCTGGTGTAGAATTTAAGACTAGCGGTGAAGGGTGGAAAAAGTTACCTCCTTTGGCTCTAGTGTTCCACTATAATGGTTAGCCATTGACTTTAGTTGTTTCCCTTGTGAGGCACCTTCACCGCATTCTCCCTAAGACTACCTCTGGTTCACCTGCCTTGATTTAGGGCAGGTAGGTCAGGTGAGTGCTTCTGCAGTTGTTGCTCTCCTCCTGCACCTTGGATGCACGTATTGTTGCAAAGTTTTCTCGCAACCTTCCACGGTGTTCCCGCTAGAGGGTTTGAGTGGGAGCCTTCCTCCAAATTGGAATATTTTCCACCTCCCTTTAATTGGGTTTTCCAAATTGCAGCTGCAGAGCCATCACTAACTAAACCATCCCAAGCCTGAAGGGAAGGTGACCTAGGCCTTGGATCCCCAAAGATTTCCTCCTCAAAGTTTTTTTTTCTCTCCTCCAATGCCTCAGGTCATAACACTTTGTTAGCATTGATTGTTTCCCCTAGTTCCTTAGGTAGCTTCTGCTGTTGGATGGAGGTGGAGGATGTCCTACCATTCCCTCTCTCCTTAGGGGATCCCCTAATCTCAATGTAATCCATCAATATCATGCTTTGCAAGATGGGTATTCATTATGTTATCCAACTGAGCATCTCGTGCATTATCAAACTGCCTATACTTCTAGCTACTACATTACAGTTACTACTCCTATGTCACAGTTACTGCTTGCTCATATGCTTTGTGTTGCCTCCTTTTTGGGGATGATACTACATTTCTTTTGGGGATTCCTAAGGTACCTTTAGCCATGGGAATCGTCCCGTGGCACCTCTAGAGGTGGAACCATCTCCGAGAGTTCCTTGCCTTCGAACCCCTTCAGGGTGGTAATTCCTCTGGAATAGAATGTGAACGGCCCAAACCAAACTAACACAGTTGCACAAGCATAACACAATACTGGCTGCATAGGTCAATGAATTGGTAAGGCTTTGCCTGGCGTTCAGTGGCCAAGCAGCCAGCCACTCCCACTTCCTGAGCTATATACGCAGTTCCTTTCAGCCTCACTGTGAAGTATTTTTTCTTTGCCCCACCATTCTCCCCTCCTCCTCCTCCAGTAGCAACTCTCTCTCCCTCAGGGGATTCCTAAGGTACCTTTAGCCATGGGAATCATCCTGTGGCACCTCTAGGGGTGGAACCCTCTCCTAGAGTTCCTTGCCTTTGTACCCCTACAGGGTGATAATTCCTCTGGAATAGAGAGTGTGAACGCCCAAAACCAAATTAACATAGTTGCACAAGCATAGCACTATACTGGTTACGTAGGTCAGTGAATTGAATAGAATTCTGATACTGTTATGTCAGAAACTGCCAGCTACTTAGGAGTCTAATGTATTTTAATGAGCAACTAAATATATTTTCTATTTTTTTCAAAATAAATTGATATTTCTGTCAGTAACAGACTTTGCCCTTAATATGTTTGCACTATTGTGGTACATCTGTATGATTTTACATTTTTTTAAAAAACAATCATTTGCTTCTCTTTCTTCTTCCCAAGCAAAATCTGATTATGAAGAACATGTTTAAATTATAACAAAAGATCACAGATTATCAAAATCAAATATTTCTATTAACTATACAATATTTTGGTAGTAGACAGTATCATTTCTCCATACAAATCGTAAAACAGATTTGCTGTTTCCCATTGAAATACAATGCCAGCCTTGCCAATAAACAGTTCCTGACTTCATAATAAAAAGATTCCACTGGATTCTTTTTTCAGTAGCAGTTGGCAAAATAAAAATAAAATTATGAAAAAGTAAGTAAAAAAACAAATAATAGCACACTGAATGTCTGTAGAGGCAGCAAAGGGCCAAAAACCTTCATTCTTTAAGGTATACAATACATCCTTACTAAGCACTTGCTCTTTAATATCAGATAATTTACTGCATGAACATTCCATTCTGTGACATTTGACCCACTTCCTCCTATGGATTTCAGGGATGTATCCTTATCTCATTAGCTGTATTTCTGAACTAATTGCTCCTCTAATCTGTCACACTGATGTGTACATTTTTTTTTCTGTCTAATATTGCCCTGGGTTCTTATAAGGCAGCTCTTGTAAGCAAGCTGTCATTCCTCTTGTTTGTCCAATAAAAGGTATCAAATCACCTAGTTTATGGCTAGGAAAGGCTAAGTTGACATGTTTATGACCTATGATCTTTCTTGAAAGAGAACAGTACCCAAATTCAATCTAGTAACCAAAAAATAGTCTAGTGATGAATGAACACCGCAGTGGAGTGATTACAAAAATGCTCCAATTTTATGTAGTCCATTAGGAGTCTGGAGACCTCTCTTTTTCTACTGTAATAGCAAGACATCGTCAGGGATCTGCCCACTGCAGCCGTAAAAATGAAACTTGAAACATTTATCAAGGCAGCGTGTGAGTCACAGCCTTGTTTTTTTGTGCTACACTCAGTTCAATGATATGAGCTCACTTGCGTTCCACCAAGCCTCATTGACTGGAATTTTGTTGATCGGTATTACAATGAGGGCACAATGCTGACAGTTGACATTGTGCCATCAGGGGAAGCAAGGGTTTTTTGCTGGAGGCTTCCCCCCTGCACCCCCATGAGGGGGACTCTGCCTCCGCATTATAGATTATCAACTCTGAGTCAGAGAGTTGTTTCGGGGAGTGGGTGAAATCCATGGAGAAAGTAGTGTTGACAATACTGTGGACCATTACAGTGAACTTCTGATTTTGTCGCTGTAATTGACGTTGCAGTATTTCTGTCATTGTGACAATGGTATACAGCTCACCTGAAAACTCATTTGTGCACTCATTATTGGGCTGATAGGTAGCTCTGGCAGGGCTGTGATAAACGTCCAGTTAGAATAGCGAACCACAGGGCTGCTGAAGGGGGATATGTTTTTTTTTTCTTTAAAGGAAGAAGAACAACAACAGCAAAATGAACCTCAAGAGTCAGACTGAGCAGTATTTGTAAAGCAGCAGGCCTCTGAGGCCAGGGGCTTGCCTGAGTGGGAACTCAGAGGAGAGGGACTGGACTACACAGAAGTGTACTTGGGTCTGGCCAGCGAGCAGATGGGGCTTGAGGTGGCAGTCTGACAGTGCCCACTTGCCTAATCTAAGAAGCAAACAGTGTGTGTGTGTCAGTTGACAGCATGTTGGACAAATGCCCAGTCACTGACAATTGACACCTTGGTAGCACACTTTAGAAAAATTTAAAATAAATTCAGCTTGTTTTTCTTGTGGCAGTCTTCATGTTCACCCAAGCTGCTGCCATTTCTTCTTTTTCCTGAGTCCTGAAGCAGCATGACTGTGTCGTCCTATGCTGTGCTGTTGAAGTATGGTCTGGTTAGTGAGCAGTAAGTGTGTGCCAGCTCACAGTGTGCCAGTCTGGTGCCACCTGCTGGTAGTTAGCAACTTGGTGGTACTCCATAAAAAACTAAAATAAATTCTGTTGTCTTTCTTGTGGCAGCTTTCATGTCCCCCATGTTCCTGCAGCTCCTTCTTCCTCCTGAGGCCTGAAGCAGCCAGTGTGTGTGTGTGTGATCCTGAGATCTGTTACTGCAACATGATCTGGGCAGGGGGAAGCAATTGTGTGCCAGCTGGCAGCATGCTGGGCAGGTACCCAGCCACTGGTAATTGGCACCTTTATGGCATTCCATAAAAAATGTAAAAAACATTTTTTTAGCAGTCTTTTTATTCCCCAAGTTCAATCATAGAAATATGATGGCAGAAAAGGATCATCTGGTCCATTGAGTCTGCCCCTTACTCCCTTCCCCCCTTATTCATCACCTCTGTCATGAGACTTCCCCTTCCCCACACTTGCAAACTCTTTATGCCTATCCCAATCCCTCTTGAATCCCTTCACCATTTCAGCCCCCACCACTTCCACAATAGTCTGTTCCAGGCTCTACCACCCTCTCCATGAAGTAACGTCCCCTCACATTGCCTCTAAATCTTCCTCCTTCTAGACTTAGACTGTGCCCTCTAGTTTTGAGCCCCAGCTTCCTTTTAAATAAGCTCCCCTCTCTTACCTTATTGATCCCCTTCATGTACTTAAATGCTTCTATCATGTTCCCCATCTTCCTTCTAGTCTCCAGTGGGTACAGATCCAACTCCCTCCCCCTCTCCTCATATGTTTTCCCCTGCATACTGTGACAGGGTTCATCCCTGTCATTGTTTAAGGACCCACATTCTTTTCTCTTTCTGGTTGCAACCATCTATCTTTCCCTCTTCTACGGTTATCCCTTAGTTTCCTGTTTGGAGGCAGAAAACCCCCAGGCAAACCCCTTCCCCTCTTTCTAACCTTCTTGTATTTTTTTCTCTTATTCTTTGGGTCCGCAGGTTAAGTGAGCTAAAGAGTCCTTGACATCATTAGGACACCTGTGTGTACAGTTTAACATATGCATTAAAGTTTCTGTACATGTGAAAATATAAGGATTATGCATTATTTGCTATTTATGTTTAGGCATTTTTATATGCTATTTGCTACTGTATTGCATTGTGCTTCCTTTATTTCTTAAATGCTAAAATGCCATCATTGGATTGTTGTCCAAGTTACTACTGTTTGAATGAAAAGCTCAGGTAACCCTAACCCCCCACCCCCAACCCCCGGTCTAAAAACTCATATAAGCACTGGGTTCCTGTTTTAAATGCTTTCTCCTAAAAGAAAGCACTTTTCCTCAGTGCCTTTCCAGAATCCTGCCTTTTAGGAATTAAAAGTTGAGAAGGCAACTAGAGACTCTGTGCTGTCCTTTGCTACCAAAATCAAGAAAAGCTACTGAAATATCAGCCTGCAGTCAGCTTAATATTTCTGCTGTCTGCTGCATCAAACCCCCCCTCCGATTTTTTCAAATGCTGTTTGTTTTAAAATCTTTCGTAAAACATTGCTCGGCTTGTTAAAAAGCTGCTGTAATGACCCTAGGAAAAGTATTTACAGAGCTAGTATGCTAGTAAAAGAGAGTCTACCAGGAAATGCAGCTCAATTTTATTTCCCCAGTGAGGCCTACAGCAAACAAATAAACACAAAGGAAACTAAAACCATTTCTTTTTAGCCCTTTTGCAATTCCTTGTGTTTCCTGTTTGTCCCTAAACATGAAACATCAATGATTATGCAGTTTATGCAGTTAGTGGTGCTCCATCCCTGGGCCCCTTTTATATTAGTACTTCCAAATACTGAGAATGATACTTACTAACTACCTGCCCTGGGATTTTTGTGTATCTGACGTCAGTAGCCATCAACACATACCCAAAATAGTTGCTGGCACAGAAAGTCTGGTACCATAGTACTACATAGAAGTCCACCCTCCCCTCCCCTTAGAAGGGGAAAGGGTTGGAGGAGCCTCTGCTCACCCACTCCATAAAGCTCCATTCCAGGGCCCCATATCATAATACCAAATGACGTCTGTAAATAGTCGATTACAGCGAAAACAATTTCATAGGAATCATTACCCTGGAATCTACAATAACATTAAAAGCAGAGATATATATACACATATCCTCCAACTACTTCCTTTCCTCTGCCCTACACAATTACCTTTCCCTCAGCTGTTTCTGCTTTAACCCACCTTAATACCTATCCCCAGTTTCTGCCTTTCTACCATGACCCCCCCCGGCAGGGTTCTCAACATCCTAAAGGGGGAAAAAAAAATCAGGAAATGGCTACCCCTTCTCCTCATATTCTGTTCTTGCCTCTACCCCTCTCTTCTCCACCTGCCCTTCTGGGTCACCAGTATGCACAACCTATCCCCATCCTTTTTACTCCAAAAGTACTTGAGTACTACCTCGAGCCTGCTCCTGGTACACTCATGCACTATAAATGGTTCTATAGCATTATTACTGTTTTGTACATTTATATGTTCTTTTGTTATGATTTTGGACATGTATTATAATTTACCCAATGTTCCACTGCTGTTTATTGTACAATATCTTGTGTTCCAACTGTTGCACAATCTTACAATGTTGTATTGTTTGTACTACCCACATACTATTGTAACTGATCATCATTCACAACCCTATGTAACCCCTCCCCCCCAGGTCGTACCGTGAGATGAGCAACTTGTTGTTCAGTGTGCCCTCCTGGTGAAACATTTCAATAAATAAAAATAAATAGATGTTACACACTTATTGAAACTTTACAATAATTTTTCATTCGTAGAGGCTTCACTGTCTGCCCCATACCTGGACAAATAATCAGCATTAGTGTAATATTTCCCTTTTCTATGGGACACAGTAAACTGGTAGGGCTGCAGAGCCAGATACTAACGTATAATGCAACGGTTCTTTTCTCGCATTTGCTACAACCAGCACAATGGATTGTGGTCTGTTACCACCTGGAATTCTGTGCCCCACAAGTAATATTTAAGAGATTCAATGGCCCACTTAAGAGCTAAGCACTCTTTTTCAACTGTGGCATACCTCCTTTCTCTTTCATGTAGTTTCCTGCATATATATAATGGGGTGTTCTTCCCCATCTACCATCTATGTAAGCACAGCACCTATCCCTACTCCAGAGGCATCAGTCTGCACAAAGAAAGATTGGCTGAAATCAGGAATACAGAGAACTGGATAGGAACATAACCTCGCTTTAATCCTTCTGAATGCTTCATCGCATTCCTCAGGCCACTGTACTTTATTAGCCCACCTCTTGTTTGTTAAGTCAGTCAGAGGACAGGTAAAATCCGAGAAGTTGGGGATAAAACGCTTGTAGTACCCAGCCAACCCCAAGAATGTTCTTACTTGCTTCTTAGTGGTAGAGATAGAGCTTTTAGCTACAGCATCCACCTTGTCCACTTCTGGTTTCACAACTCCGTTACCCATCAGGAAGCCTAGATACAGTGTCTCAGTACCAGCTAGGGAACACTCAGCTGGATTTATGGTGACCCCTGCCTTATGGATGGTGGTGATTACCTGCTCCAAATTATGTAGATGTGCATCCCAATCTGGGCTAAATACCACCACATCATCAAGACAGGCAGCACAGAAATCTGCATGTGGTCTGAGTGTTTGATCCATAAATCTTTGAAATGTGGCCGGAGCCCCATGTAGACCGAATGGCATTGTGATGAACTGAAACAGTCCTAAGGGTGTACTGAAAGCTGTTATTTCCCTTGATCGGGGTGTTAACAGGATTTGCCAGCACTCCTTGGTCAAATCTAGAGTGGAAAGGTATTTGGCCTGTCCTAAGAGATCTATTATATCCTCAATTCAGGGTGTGGGATAGCTGTTAAAGAGGGAGGCAGCATTCACCTTTCTGAAGTCAAGACATAGGTGAATGCCACCTTCCTTTTTGTTCACTACAACAATAGGAGAAAACCACACATTCTTGGAAGGTTCTAGAATACCAAGGCCCTCTAGTTTTCTCACCTCTTGGATGACCTCTTCCCTTGTTTGTAGTGGCAACCTGTAGGGTTTCTGATGAGCAGGCCTCTCCTGTGTTACTCTGATTTCATGTTCTATCCCAGTAGCCTTCCCAGGTACATTGGTGAATGCACCCTGGGGTTTCATTAAAAGCTCCTGTATCTGTAAGGACTGTCATGGTGTCAACACTGGATTCACTTTAACCTCTTGAATATGTCCATGTTCTTCTAATCTCCTGTAGGCTACATCTAACTCTGTCTCTTTAGTGTCTGATGAAACATAACATCCTAGAGTATCCAACTGCACTCTGTCATGTCATTGTTTCAACAAATTGGCATGAAAGACCTGTTTGGGTACTCTCCTGTTAGGCATTTCGATTTCATGGGTTACTGGGCCTACCTGATGAGTGACTGTGAAGAGGCCCTGCCATTTCATTAGGAATTTGTTTTCAGAGGCAGGTAGAAGAAGTAACACCTGGTCCCCTGTACTGAACTGCTTGGTCCCCAACCCTCTGTCAAAAAGATCTTTTTGACAGCCTTGCTTTTCCTAGAGACTTTGGTGGGCCAAACCTATATATTTGACTAATCTCTTTCTCAGGGCAGCCATATACTCCATCACCCCTCCATCCCCAGTTGACCTGTTTTCCTCCCAATGCTCCTTGACTACATCCAAGGGTCCTCAGGGATTGCGACCATATAGGAGGGAAAATGGTGAGAACCCAGTCGAGGCCTGAGGGATTTCTCTACAGGAAAAGAGCAAGTATAGAAGATACACATTTCAATTCCTACCTTCTTCATTAACAAATTTTTGAAGCATTCTTTTAAGGGTCTAATTGAACCTTTCCACTAGGCCATCTGTTTGAGGGTGGTAGGGGGAGGTCCGTACTGCCTTCATACCCAGTAAGCCATACAGCTTGCTTAACATTACTGAGGTAAAATTGCTACCCCTATCAGTTAGGATGACCTTGGGAATGCCCATCCAGCTAAATACTTTGGCCAACTCCTCTGCCAGTCTAGGGGCCATCACAGTTCACATGGGAATGGCCTTGAGGTATCTGGTAGCATAGTCACATAGGACCAGGATGAAGTAGTTCCCCTTTGATCTGGGTGTCAAGGGTCTACCACTTCCATTGCTATATGCTCAAATGGTTGAGACACTATTGGGATGGGTTGAAGGGGCACCATGCCTTTCCTGCCTATCTTAACAACCCTTTGGCACTCTGGACAACTGCGGACATACTCAGCTACCTGCTCATGTATCCCTGGCCAGAAAAACCTATGGAAGATGGTACTCAAGGTGTTGTCTCTCCCAGTATGCCCTGCCAAGGGAATATCATGAGCTAGTTTAATAATGCTCTCCCTGTATAGTTTTGGGACAAGCAGCTGTGCTACCCGAGTACCATCTTTAGGATTTACACATTCCTTGTATAAAACATTGTTTCTCAACACATAATGGGGGATACCAGCATTTTATTGAAGTCACACCTGTGGAAAAAAAGGGGTTAAAGAGTTGTCAGTTCTTTGTGCATGCTGTATTGTCCCTTCTGTTGTGTCTAACCCTTTGAAGGACTCTTGTGGCTTTTGCCAGTCCCTTTTCTCATCTGGCATTTTCCCTTTCTGGTTTTCCCTGGGCTGTCATAGATATTATCAGCAAAGGGAAAAAGGTTAGTCACTTTAGCCTGTTCTTTGGCCTGGGCCCGAGTAGTGACAGCCACTGGGGGGGGGGCAGGTCCTGAGTTAGTTGTAATCAAAGCAGCAAAGTGAGGAAAATCATGTCCGATAATCTAGGGGACAGGTAGATGGGGCACCAGTCCAACTGCCATTTCATGTGATTGACCATTAATTATTAACTCTAGGGAGGTGGTCGAGTAAAGGTGGGTGTCCCCATGGATACACATTACCAACATGCCCTTGTCATGCTTATGCTCTCCATTTACCAAATCTGTCCAGATTAGTGTCTGTCTACTCCCAGAGTCTATGAGTCCCATCACATTATGCTGCCCCATGTCTACTGTTGTGATGTACTGTGCTCAGTTGGCCAAGGCCAAATGTTCAAAGTCTTGTTTTACACTTGGGAAGTTTCATACCAGATGTCCCTTTTTCTGACACCCATGGCATACAATGTCTGAAATAGATGTCCTTCTTTTCCTATCCTGTCTCCCATCAGGTCTGTTTCTGGTAGCATTAAACGTTCTTACCGGAGTATCAGGATTACTGGCTGTAGATTTCCCTAGTCTGGCTGCTAGGAAATCTTCAGCAAGTGTGATTGCTTTCTTCACTTTGTTAAGTTTATGCTCCCTTACCCAGAGTTGGATGTCATGGGGAAGGATCTTAATAAACTGTTCTATGATAATAGCCTTCATCAGTTTTTGTTTGGTCTTTACCTCCAGTTACAAACATTTGTAACCCGAGTCCTTCAGATGAGCATAGACCTCCCTAGGGGAATCGGAAGGTTGCATCTTCAGAAAAAGAAAGCACTGCCAAATAAGTCTCTGGGCGGATATATCACCATAGTATTTCTTTTATCACATGGTCATAGTCATATGCCAACTGGATATGGAGCTGGCTGTAAACAACTTGGGCTCTTCCTGTGAGCTGTGGGGTTAGACGAACCACCCACTGCTCCCTTGGCCATCCACACATTTTGGAAACCCATTCAAATGTGGTAAGGTATGTCTCGATGTCATCATTGTCCTGGAGTCTGGACAGTTTAATGTCTCTTGGGCTCTAGGGTCATTCCAGGGTCCCTGTCTGAATGGTCTGTAGGACTCGCATCATGTCAGCCCACTTGGTGTCCTGTCTCCATCGTTCAGTCTCCTGCTCTCTATCCAGCTGGACCTGATGGACATACATCCATTTCAGTAGCTCCCCGACATCTTCCTGGGGTGCATGCTCCAAATTGGGAAATGGGGCATTAGCATCCTCCTCACCTTCTTCTCCGTCTTCTTCAATATCTGGTAACATATCTACTGAATCCTCCTCTACCCGGTAACTCTGATCATCATCTCCATTGGTCGGCTGCTTCTTCACCTTGGGCCTCACATCCAAGGGTAGACCAGTAAACAGGGGAGCTCCGGTCTGAGCTTCCATCTTTCGGGTGAGGGTACCAGTTTTCTTGCCATCTTCAGCCATGTGCCCACCTGAGATACCAGGTAGTATCCGCCGTAATGTTCCTGTTCCCTGGCAGAACACAGACAGCAGTATATCCCACTTCTAACACCAAAATGTGGAGGTGTGAGATATACAGATGGACAGTAACACAGATCTTTAGGTGCAATCCACTTTTGGCACAGCAGGATGTTTATTAAATCAATAAGTTTCTTTGTAGGCAGCAAGATGGCAAATATTTATTTATTCAATTTTGGTAACTGGGTAACCCCACTGGGTCTTGAGGGTCCCTTTTTCAGGGGTGACCCAGAATTAGTTACATAAAGTAGGATATTCTCGCATATACTGTACATGTGTGAGCAGACAACATTTGGTTACATTCAGGCTATTTCACAACAGAGTATTAGACAGGCTAAGTTCATTCATTAGGTTACATACAATATATTCAACACAATTCACAATGGAGTATCAGGCAGTTCTGGAAGCCCTTTGTTCAGTCACACTGGAACTGGATCTACATCCTAGGGTGGGCTGATGTAGAACATGAGCAGAGGGTAGCTAGTTTTCTATTTGGTAAAGGTGAAGGGTTCTGCTAGTTGTTTTAGGGACACATGGAGACTAAATTTTAAGTTTGTATGTAGCTAGTAGCCTTGCTGTATTGCAATCAGGTGCAGGAGCAAGTACTCTTGTCTAGCAGATGCACATGTAGTCCTTTGTGGAAGGTTCTTGGGGGGCAGCGTACTCAAGGTGGTCAGGGAGCATGTTCCATAGTACCGGAGCTGCGTGAGTGAAGGATTTGTTACCAGCTGTGGTCCTTACCCTGGGTTCTTCCAGGAGGTGTCTTCCAGAGGTGCAGAGCTGTCTAACTGCATTTTGGGGCCAGCAGGCTAGATAAGCTTGTTGGGGGCTTGTCATTGACAAGCTTGTATGCATTGCATAGTAGGGGGTATTGTTAACGGAGGCAAAAGGATGGCCATTTAAGGGAGGCCAGTGCTTCGCAGTGGTGTCGCCTCAGGTGGGACATTGTGGCGAAGTGAGCAATTTTGTTATAAAGCATTTTCAGCCTCATTTGCTCCTGTTTGGCAACTCCTTGCATTGCAGATGTGGCATAGGTCAGGGTTGGGAGGAGGATGCTAACGAACGTGATCCAGGACTCAGAGATCAATTGGGAGTTCAGGCGGTACAGTAAACCCAGCTTTTGATGTATGATTTTTGTTACCTGGTCCACATGGGACTTCAGAGTGAAACCTTGGTCCAGCATCAGATCAGGGTATTTAAAGGTCTTCACTACCTCTATAGGGGTGCCTGATGAGGAGACCGGGGCAGTAAGGGGCTTCTGTCTTGGCCTAGAGTTCTCAGCCTCAACAGTAAGGCTTTAGATTTTGTGGCATTTAGAACCAATCTGTTGTCTAGTAGCCATCTTTCTATGGTTGAGAAATCAGCTTGAAGTTGGGGTCCCAGGTTGGATGGGCTAGATGAGAATCTATAAATAACAGCATCATCAGCTTACTGGACCACTGAGCTACATCAGCAGTGATTGTTCAGGTCATTGACAAACAATGAGAACAGGAGGTGGCCCAGTATTGATCCTTATGGTACCCCCTCCTTGAGAGGAAGTGCTTCTGAAATTGTCCCTCTTCATTTAACCTGTTGGGACAGGTTGGTCAGGTAGCTATGGAACCAGGTTAGGGAGTGAGAATCCAGGCCTTGATTGCTTAGTTTGTGTAACAGGAGACTGTGGTCAACTAAATCAAAGGCCATGGTCAGGTCTATGAAGAGTGCCTTAGTTGGGGTACCATTGTCCAAGGCCATGAGGACATCAGCAGAGAATCTAATGAGTGCTGTGTCTGTCCTGTGCTTATGTCTGAATCCATGCTGGGTATCTGCTAGCAGCTGGTTCCTCTCCAAGTAGTCTTGGAGTTGGCAGTATACTAGCCTTTCCTGTATTTTGGATAGAAGCATGTGAGGATATGGGCCTATAGTTGTCTATAGGCTTCCAAGGGCCTCCTTTGTGGATTGGTACCACATAAGCCTGTTTCCATGTGCTTGGTACCATTCCCTCAGACAGGGATCTGTTGATGAGCCACATAACAGGTAGTGTAATTGCTGATGCTGCTGCCTTAAGTAGCCTAGGGCCAAGGTCATCAGGCCAGACTGAGCCTTTAGCTCTAATGGACTTCAATTGGGCAAGGATTTTTTTGGTTGCATGAGACGCAGGTGGAAAAGTGGGCCTGGAGAATTTGGGGTCTCAGGACTAAGCTGCACAGGGGTTCTGGGGAGGATGCTATGTTTGTATACCTCGAGGTCAGTGAAAAACCTGTTGAAGACAGCAGCAAACTCTTTGCTATCACTAAGGGTTTGGCCATTGCAGTGTATCTGGCTTTGGGCTGGTTTGTCACTGCCTTTTATCAAGGCATTGATGCCCAAACAGAAGGATCTAGGGTCTGTCAGGTTGGCCTGTTGTAGGTTCCTGACATACTCCCACTTTGCTTCCTTCACTGTGCACCTGCACTGGTTCCTTAGTGTCCTGTAGATTACCAGGTCATCAGTTAGTGCTGACTACTTGTGTTTTTTCCAGGCCTTGTCCCGATTAGTCATCAATATTTTTAACTCGGGAGTAATCCACTTGTAACAATGACCTTTGGCTCGAAGTTTCTTTGGAGGGGTGTGTAGGTTGGCATCAGAGATGAAGGTGTTTTGGAAAAATTCTATTGCTTCATCTAGGCTTGGGAGAAGCCAGACAGGGCTCCAGCCCAGTCAGCTCAGGTGCTCCTGGAAGGCTTCAGCAGAGAACTTGGAGTAGTTTCTAACTGTTAGGAGTCTTGGAGGTACTCTGACCACCCTGTTCTTCCAGACACAATATATAGGCAAGTGGTCACTCAAAGCATCTGCAAGGGTGCCAGCCACTTGTATCTTGGTTGGGTTGTAAGCCAGAATCCAGTCAAGGGTAGAGTGGTTCCTGGTCTTGGCATTGTGCCTTGTTGTTTCAAAAATGACCAGAGTCAGGTTGACATCCAGGAGGGTAGTCCTAAGGGCTTGTTTGGTGTCTGATGCCCAGTTCATGTTAAAGTCATCTAGTATTAGCAACTCAGAGAGGGTGTTTTCAGCTAAGGCTTTGATTAGTGCCTCCAGGGCTTGGGAGGTCAACCTTTGGGGGGTTGTACAGACAGTCTATCATTAGGTGTTTGGCATGGCTGAGGGTGACCCTGATGAATATTGACTCACATCCATTGCAGCCAATATTGGGGAGGGAGGCTGGGGTACCTTTGAGGGAGTCCTTGACATAGATAAGTACCCCACCTCCTTTTTTGTCCTCCCTGTCCTTCCTAAAGGCATTGTACCTGACGAGTTCTATTTCGTGATTTAGAATATGCGGTTTCAACCATGTTTCTGACACTGCCAGTATGCCAGGATTGTAGAGGTCCATCCAGCTATGGAGCTCATGTATTTTGGGATGCAGGCTGCAGACATTCATGTGTGCTATTTTTAGACCCTTGGGAGAGGTCCAGTTAGGGTCTTGCGGGGAGCCAATGATGCAATTGGCCACAGTGGGCCCAGGGTTGGGTTCAATGTCTCCTGCTAGGAGCAGTAGGACTGAGATTAGGGTTAGGACTTTTGGCATTGTGTTTTGTGCATCTCTTGCCCCAAAGCCCCTAGATCCATGGACCAGTGAGTAACAGACCCCATTTTTTGTTAGCCCATGGATTGCTAGCAGTGAGTAAGCTATTGGCACAGTAGGGTGGTAGAATAGGTATGGCAGGGGACAGTCCAGCAAGCCCCTGGTGGGGTAGCTGGGATTGTGGGCACCCATGAGCCTGTCCACTCACATAATGGAGCAGATATATACCATTGCTATGATGGCACCCCTGATTAGGAGGCATTTGGGTTAACTGGCCTGTGTGGGGGGTTTGGAGGGCACAGAGGCATCGTCAGGTCAGGAGTTATCATCTTTGGGCTGTGGCAGGTCCTGAGTTGGAGTAAGCCAGCTGTATTAATTTTCAGTGATGCTGTACTTACTTGCCTCTTACCAAATCAGGTGTTGGTGCCCTGATCCTACAGTGTTGTGCCTAGCTAAGTAGAAGGGAGCCTAACTGAGGTTCGGACCAGTATACTAGTTTGCGCAACTTCCCTGACTTTAGTTCAGTGACAGCTTAGCTCTTTCAAAGATCTAGGTTATTGGGCTGGCCCATCAGTGCAGCAGTTGGATTTCCGCTTGCGACGCCAGTGACCTGGGTTCGGGAATGAGCTCGGGTCATTGGAGGGCCGGCCGGAGGGAGGCAACTTGAGCATACCATGACTGCTCGCTGTCTCCAGGGAGGGAAGGGATTGTGACCCGGTGCTGAAGTGACCACTGGTGGAGGCCGGTGGTAAAGCAAAACTTTGGGGTCATTAGGGGATGGTGCGTGACAGATGTCAGCTTACGCCTTGACGTCCTGATGTCATGCACCCTAAGAAAGCCAGGAAAATTGCTTGCTGCCCTCCGGATGATGGCTGTCTGTTTCTGAAGACCTCCAGGGCCTTCCCAGTGCCTCCTATTCCCAGCAGCATCCCTGGACCCTAGAAGTGTGCGCTGGGATCATCCCCCCTGGTGCTTTCCCCCTCGGAGGAGAGGAACCCGCCCGGTGAAGGGATACACCAGGATATCCCGGGGGTCGGCTGTGATCTGGGGATTAGAGGAGGGCTGGGTAAGGACAGAAGGGGTCAGGGGGAACTTGGTAGAGCCCGAAGGAGTGGAGGACCAGCGAGCACATGGGGCGGAAAAATAGATTACACCAAAAAAAAAAAAAAAGATCTAGGTTATATCTCAGTTCCTTAGATTAACAAGTACAAATATGGCCTTGCTTGACCCGCTAATCAAAACCCTAGTTCCACAGTACGTTGAGTAGTCATAGATGCATATAAACACAGCCCTCTCTGTACCCCTGTTCAACTAGTTTCAGTTTCTTTTTCTTAAAAAAGAAGAAACATGTCTATTTCTGCACTTCTTAATTGAAATTAGACAATTCAGTTTGCTCCACATGCATTTAATTCCCCATGCTACCACAGAACCCACTGCAGTTACACCCTGGATCTGCAGTACCATAAGCAGTCACAGATGCCCCCTATATGTACCTGTCCCCCAGTTGTATAGGAATGAACACAGCACCTTAGATCTGAGGCATTTAGCCCCAGTGCCCCAATTTGGTCTACTAATCAAAACCCTAACACCAGAGTACCTTGAGTAGTCACAGATGCACCTGTAGGCCACAGCCCCCTAGATTGTATATTAATGTGCACAGTACCTTAGATTTGAAGCATTTAGCACCAGTTTCAATCTGTCCACCAATCGAAAGCTTAGGGTTCCAAGTCCATAATAGGTCTTGCAAGTTAGTTGGTTCAATACCTGAGAACTGCTCCTCTCTCCAGCTCCTTAGGCTTACTAGTCAGGTCGGGCTGAAGGTTATCCTGGGAACACCACCCCTTCACTCCTCCTATTGGAGCTCTGCCGGAGTGGATGGGGTCAGTAGACAATTTAAATCGGTGACAGTGTGGGCAGGGTGGGTGGGAGGAAAAAAGCAAAATAGCTTCTTCTGGCAATGTGCTCAATGCGGCTGGGGCTTGGTCTTTTAAGGCCCAGCTGTTCCCTTAAAGCTGGCACTGCTGTTGTTCATTGGCTCCTCCAGGAGCCTTCTTCTTTCTGGCAATTGGCACAACTAAGGAGCCCTCTCCACGCTGGCAACTGGCTTGGCTTCAGCTCCTCTCTAATCCATGGCTCCCATCTCAGCTGCTTTCTTGTCCACAGATCCAGCTGCAGACTCAAAATTTATTCCTCTGCTCTTTGAAGCAGCCGATGCAGTCCTGATCCTTTACATTGGGGCTGTGGCTGCTGAGGACTCCTGTGCCACGGAGGTGGCACCTACACAAAGTGAAACAGCTCCTTCTGGTGATTTGCTTGATGCGGCGGGGGCTTGGTCTTTTGAGGCCCAGCCACTCTCTTAAAGCTGGCACCACTGTTGTTCATTGGCTCCTCCAGGAGCCTTCTTCTTGCTGGCAATTAGTGCGGCTAAGGAGCCTTCTCCACACTGGTGATTGACTTGGCTTCAGCTCCTCTCTAATCCATGGTTCACATCTCAGCTCCTCTCTTGTCCACAGCTCCAGCTACAGACTCAGTACTTATGCCTCCGCTCCTTAAAGCAGCTGATGCAGCCCCCAATCCTTCACAGTGGGGCTATGGCCACTGAGGACTCCTGTGCCATGGAGGAGGCACCAACACAAAGCAAAGCAGCTCCTCCTGTCAATGCAGAATATAATGTACTCAAAATAACAGAAAACAAAAACACAAGCAGTGTAGTACAAGGCAGTGGTTTTCTCTCCCCTCTCCCCACAGTCAGCATAAACTGACCTAATCTAACTTGCACATACTCAGATGGGGCTTTATATCCCTGTCCACCTGAGTCAGGTGATCTAAAATCAGTAAACTTATTATAACAAATGTTACTGCTTTTCACAATCATATGAGAATATAACAAATTTTTAATTGCAAGTACTGGTCATTGTGTTGTAAAACAAACGTCCCCTGTAGTTTTTCTACAAACAAAATTCTCCCAGCACATGATTGACAGGGCTGTCTGTATAAAAGAGGGCCATACAAGGCTGCTGATTCCCTATAGTGCTGTACAACAGACAGTAGCTCTGAAGGACTGCAGGCCTCACACCCAAAGTAAGTAACTTTTACTAACTTTTAACAATATTTGCACCACTAACTGCATAATCATTCATGTTTCATGTTTAGGTACAAACAGGACACACAAGGAACTGCAAAAGGGCTAAGAAGAAATGTTTTTAGTTTCCTTTGTGTTAGTTTCTTTGCTGTAGAGCTCACTGGGGAAATAATATTGAGCTGCATTTCCTGGTAGACAAACTTTTACTAGCATACTAGCTCTGTAAATACTTTTCCTAGGGTCATTACAACAGCTTTCTAACAAGCAGAGCAATGTTTTATGAAGGGTTTGTGAATCAAACAGCATTTGGAAAAGTCGGGGTGGGGGGGTTGATGCAGCAGTCAGACAGCGGTAATATCAAGTTGACTGCAGGCTGATATTTCAGTAGCGTTTCCTGATTTTTGGTAGCAAAGGAGAGTACAGAGCCTTTAGTTGCCTTTTAAACTTTTAATTCCTAAAAGGCAGGATTCTGGAGAGGCACTGGGGAAAAGTGCTTTCTTTTAGGAGAAAGCATTTAAAACAGGAACCCAGTGCTTATATGAGCTTTTCAGATGGGGGGGGTTACCTGTGCTTTTCATTCAAACAGAAGTAACTTAGACAACAATCCAATGATGGCATTTCAATGTTTAAGAAATAAAGGAAGCACAATGCAATACGATAGCAAATAGCATATAACAATGCCTAAACATAAAGAGCACATAATTCATAATCCTTATACTTCCACATGTACAGAAACTTTAATGCATATGTTAAACTGCACCCACAGGTGTCCTAATGACATCAAGGATTCTTTAGCTGACTTAACCTGCGGATCCAAAGAAATAAGAGAAAAAATACAAGAAGGTTAAAAAAGGGGAGGGGGGGTTTGCCTGGAGGTGACCTACCTCCAAACAGGAAACAAAGGGATAGCCATAGAAGAGGGAAAGATAGATGGTTGCAACTAGAAAGAGAAAAGAATGTGGGTCCTTAAACAGTGGCAGGGACAAACCCTGTCACACATACCATGCACCATCTTGGTTGCCCTTCTCTGCACCCTCTCAATCCCCTCTATGTCCTTACATAGGTGTGGTCTCCAGAACTGGACCCCGTATTCCAGGTGCAGCCTCACCATGGTTTTATACAGAGGCATCAGTACCTTCTTCCTTCTGCTTGTTATGCCTCTCCCAGTGCATGTCAACATTCTATTAGCCTTTCCCACTGCTTTGCTGCACTGATTACCTACCATTTGATTGCTGGATATTATAATCCCCAGATCCCTCTCCTACTTAGTTGGTTTAATTTCCTCTCCCCCCCCAACAGTGTAAGTTGAGATTGGGTTTTTACGCCCCATGTGCATCACTGCACACTTTGTGACATTGAATTTCAGCTGCCAAATTTCTGACCACCCTTCCAGAGTCTTGATGTCCTCCCTCATGGCCTCCACCCCCCATGGGGTGTCCACCCTATTAAAGATCCTAATATCATCTTGTAAATAGGCACACCCTTCTCTCCAGCCCATCCTCTATATCACTGGGGCACCCCACTCATCACCCTCATCTCCCGGGAATATACTCCATTTATCACCACCCTCTGGCTTCTGTCCCTCAACCAGTTTTCCACCCACCTAGTTATTTTCTGTCCCACCCCTAAGCTTTCCAGCTTATTCATCAGCCTTCTGTGAGGGATGGTGTCAAGAGGCCTTCCTGAAGTCCAGATAGGTCAAGTCTACCGCCCCTTCCTGATCAACCACCTTCGTCACCCAATCAAAGAACTCTAATAGGTTTGTCTGACATGACCTCCCAGCCATGAGGCCATACTGCCCATCATCCAGTAGCCCACTGTCTATCAGGTAGTTTACCACTCTGTCCTTTAATATCACCTCCATCACCTTCCCAACCACTGAGGTGAAGCTAACCAGGTGATAATTCCCCTTCTTCTCCCTGCTGCCCCCCCTTATGCAGTGGCACCATGTCTGCTCTCTTCCAGTCACTTGGCACCCATCCAGTATCCAGGGACAAGTTACAGCCTCACCAGAGGTGCCACTAGGTCCTCCCCCAGTTCTCTGAGTACCCTAGGGTGCAAGCCATCCAGCCCCTTTGCCTGGTCTACCTTCAACCTTCCTAGTTCTTCCTTTACCCTGTCCTCGCTGAACAGGCTAGAATTCACTCTTCTGCCCTCCCCACCTCTCTTCTTTAACTCAGGTCCCTTCCCCTCCCCTTCCACCATAAAGACACAGCAAAAATAGCTATACAGCACTTCTGCCTTCTCAAAGTCTCCCTTCCCCAGTGCTCCCCTTCCCCCTATGTATCCCCTGACTTGCCTTTCTCTTTTCCCCAAATACCTAAAAAAAAGTTTATCTCCCCTTTTGGGCTGCCCAGCAATTCTCTCTTCCATATCCGCTTTTGCCTTCCTAATCTTTCACCCTGCTACCTTCCACTTCTCTCTATAAATCTCTCTGTCTTCCTATTCTGGGTCATCTTATATGTTTTGAATGCCATCTTCTTTCCCTAATTGTCCCCACCACCTCCCTGGTAAACCAGAGTGACCTCCTTCTTCTTTTGTTTTTCCCTACTTTCCTAATGCAGTGCTAAGTGGCTTTCAGTATCCACCCCTTATGTGCCTCTATGTCCCCTCTCTGCTCCTTACCTTCCATTTCCTCCTTAAAAATCCCCCTCTTTCTTCCAAAGTCTGCTTCCCGGAAGTCCAGAACCTACATGTTGGTTTGATTAGTTTCCTTACCCATAGCTGCAGTTCATTCATTCTCCTGAGTCCTGAAGAATCCCGTGTTGTCATCCTAAGCAATGCTGTTGCAGTGTGATGTGTGCAGTAGGCAGCAGGTGTGTGACAGCTGGTGAGCGGATAGGGCATGAGGTGGCAGTCTGCCAGTGCCCACTCACTTAATCTAAGAAGCAAACAATGTGTGCTAGCTGGCAGCATGCTGGTCAAGTGCCCAGCCATTGATAGTGTTAACCTTGATGGCATCCCATAACAAAATTTAAAATAAATTCATTATTTTCCCTTGTGACAGTCTTCATATTCCCCCAAGTTGCTGCAGTTCCTTCTTACTCCTGAGTCCTAGGTGGCATACCATAAAAGATTAAACAAAAGAATTCTCCACATTCCCCTAAGTTGCTGAAGTACCTTCCTCCTTCTCCTCATGAATCCTGAAGTAGCCTAAGCTTGCTTGTGTTATCCTGAGTGGTGCTGTTGCAGTGTGATCTGGACCATGGGTGGCAAGTGTGTGCCAGGTAGTAGTGTGTCTGGTTACTGGTAGTTGGCACCTTGGTGATATGCGATAAAAAAACAAATCAAATAAAAAAATCTCTACATTCTCCCAAGTTGCTAAGTTCCTTCCTCTTGAGTCCTGAAGCACCCTGTGTGCCTGTGATCCTGAACTGTGCCATGACAGTGTGATATGGGCAGTGGGCAGCAAGTGTGTATCAGCTGGCAGTGAGCCAGTGCCTGGCCATTTTAAGTCCTTGGCGACATGCCATTGTATGTCTCTTCTTTCCTCCAAATCTTATACTTGTCTTCAGTGTTAACAAGAATGTACTGATCCCATCTGTGGATGAACACTGTAGGAGAGAGATGGAGTCAGCAATGGCATTTGAGTACTGGTAATCACCACAAAGAGAACTTTACTCTGTGGAGTGAAGTTTTATATGGGAATGATTATGTAGGACTGGAAGCCAGTGTTTGCATTGTGGGAGCCCCAGGCTGGCATCTTTGTGCTTGTGTTTTTTAATAGAATACTGATTTTTTTTCTGTGGCTGAGAACTGAAAAGAAAGAGAGAGAGAGAGACAAGGGTTAGCAGTGGAAATTGGGCACCAAGAATCACCAGATGGTGAACTTTACTCTAAAGAATGGGTTTTGCAGTGAGATTTATAATTCTGGCACTGAGAACCAGCATCTGCACTGTGGGAGACCCAGATTGCTATATCTGTGGTTTTTGTTTGTTTGTATTGTTTTAAGAATGTAGTGATTCCATCTGTGAACAAGTCCTGCGTGGAAAAATGGGGGGTGAGAAACAGTAAAAAAACAAACTGGGCAGCAATCAGAACTGCATGGCATCTAGTCTAGAGAGGTCCTGTGGAAAATATAGTTTTGCCACTGTCTGCATGCAAGTCTCTTTTTCACCCTGAATCCTGTACTGTTCTTCAGTGCTAGCAAGAATGTGTTGATCCAGTCTGTGGTTGAGGACAGTAGGGAAGCGTGACACAAAAATTAGGCAATAGGAAGAAATAAATAATTACAAAACAAAATGCCTAGGAAATATTTAGTGGGGGTGCGGTGGGGGTGAGAGTCATGCTATTCAGTCGGTAGCAAATGCAAACACTGACAGCTTTTTACCTGCCTGCATCAAAACCCTTTCCAACAGCCAGATTAGAAAATGTATTATTGCTAGCTCAATCTCAGTACCCCTATAGGCAAATTACATGAGACAATATTTACAGTTTGAATAAAGATGCCATTAAAAACATTTAACTGCAAGTTATATCAGACATTCCAAATCACTATAGAAAAGGAACCAAGCATTAAGCCACTTATTTACTTCATCTACAGTAGGGAAATATATGTTGGTGCTGTTCAATCACCATTTTCAAATTTATGAACAAGCTAGCAAGCTACAAGTAGTTTAATGGAAGTTACCCAGTTCCTGAGGGAGTCATGCACATCAGCTAAACACATCTAGAAAAGAGCAGAAGCACAGTATGCCCTCATGATTTTGTGCCTGAAAGGAAGAGGGTGAGACAATGTTCAAAAAAAAAAAAAATTCAGGAGGTCCCGATGAAGTCAGTTTTGATTTGGCTTGTGTTTTAAATCATATGCTTTGTTAAAGAGAGGCTTACAACAGGATAAGTCTAATACATTTCCTACTGAGGGTTATACAGACCAAGTAGATGATAGCCCATATGTGCTCTGGAGAATATTTAGTGGAAATATGATAATGATGCTCCAGATAAAATATAGTTATCAAGTTTTGATTTGAATTCCTTTTTTGTTTTGCTCAGGATATTTTCTGGCAAGGAATTCCAAGGGTTTATGATCCGGTATATAAAAAGAATATTTTCTTTGGTTTTGCCTAAATCTGTTCCTCTTTATTTGTAGTGGGTGACCTCTGGTATCCTTACTGTTAAATGTAAAAGAAATTTTTATTTATTTTAGTCTTTGGTAACTGGTTAAGGCCCACTAGGCACAAGTGCCTGTTTTCAGGGGCGACCTGGGAGCACTAGGCAGTTAAGTGACTTGCTCAGAGTCACACAGTATGCAAGTGGAGGTTGTGAGAATCAAACTTGAGTCTGGTCTGCTGGATGTATCAAGCTCGTTCACACCTCGTTCCTCTAACCTCTAGGCTATACTGCCAGCCCCAAATCACAAATCAGTTTCCAAATCACAAATCAAGGCTGCATCCAGCATCACATCATACATCAATAGAAGGTCTGAACACATCTTCCCAGTTTCTATTGACATCAAATTTAAGGTTTTTAGCCTATCCTCATATTCCATCTCATTCAACCCTGAAGTGCATTTAGTGAATTTTCTTTGTACCCTTTCTATATTAAGTATCTCAGTTTTCCTAAATGGGAACCAGATTTGAGATGCATATTCAAGTTATGAACGAGCATAGGCACAATACAAAGGAATCATAACAGTGCTGTCTCTGGTTTTTATAGTCCTTTTAATAGACCATATGATGTCATTACATTTTTTAATGGTGACTTGAGTTTGTGCATCAGTCCCAAAATTGTCAAATACAAGAAAATCTAGAGCTTTCTCAGTATAATATGTGTCTATAGTGTTTTCACATAGGGTATATTTAACTTTTTTGTTATTTCAATCAATGTGCATTACTTTACATTTTTCCATATTAAATGTTATCCTCCTTTTATAAACCCATTCCAATATGCTGTCAAGGTCCTGCTGTAAATAACAGATTTCTTCCTGAGTGCTACATGGACCTCCTATTTTTGTGTCTTCTGCACATATGACATTGATGTTTAAGGAAAGGAGATGCATTTCTGTACCTTTTGTACTTTGATTTAAAGACTAGTATTTCCATTTTTGATCCCTCTATATGTGTCCTTTAGTAATCTAAGTGGGTGTTTCTGATTTACACTTTTTTGCAAGTACCATAGTAGAATTGTATGATGTAGGTTATGTCACTCTCAACCACAGAGTTCCACAGTAGAACATGGATGCATTGTGATTGACAACAGTGTAAGAGCTGTAAAAGAAGATAAACAGCATCATGCTGTTCTAAAATGGTCGCTAATTCCCCTTTTCCCCAAGGGGAAACTGTGCTGTAATTTGATGTTATAAAGGAGTGTTTATAATAGCAAACACACACACAGTTTCCCTTGCTCTTCACATGTGCCCGCTGTAGAGTATACCTTCCTGCTGTTCACCACTTCCTTCTCACCCAGAACTCATCCACCAGAGGAACTCAGTAGTAAGTTATTTTAAAAAAAAATATTTTGTCATTTTCCCAACAAAGGGGGATAACAAACCATTTTAAAACATTTTTAAATCTTGGACAACTAAAATGTAGAGAACCACCAAAAATGGAACCAGAGTGCAGCTGCACCAGAATCTCTGGTATTTTACATAATTGCTGTGGCGAGAAAGAGAAACCCAACAATTATATAAAATAAAATATGGGGTGATGTGTGTAAACTCAACGTTTACACACACCCTCAGTGTTAAATGCTTTTCATAAACCCCTTGAGCTTCGTTCTCAGGGTTTATGTAGTGTCTAACACCTCGTATGTGTGTAAAGTTCTCTACACTCACTACCCCATACTTTTTTTTATATTTAATACCTGTGTGTAGATCAGAAACCACAGCTGTGATAACTAAAAAGCTTGTATGGATGGAACAATAAATCACTTGGAAAGAGAATTACAAAAAATCAGCACTGACATGGAAAAATTACTTAGAGTGGAGTCCCAAACTGCTCATTGGCATAACTAGACAAGAATCAACCTGTTACTAAGCACTACTGCATAGGTACAGCACAGTTATCCTTTATAATTATAGCGGTGTGTTAGCACTACTATATTTAGGGTCGATCAAGGCTTTCTTTGTTAAATACTACTAGGAGGTGGCTACATAAAAACTATTACTGGAGCCCAGACACAAAAATTATCAGAACTATAGGAACTTATTTACAAATTCAAGTGTCAGCACTCTGTGCAGCACACCTCTTAAGCCTTTTCTTTCTTTGTGAAACCCCAAATTTTGCACTTTAATAACTTAGCAACTGCTCAATGGATTTGCATGAAAATCTGCATGCATAGTCTCATGGGGAATATCTCTTGATGTGCCAAACTGTGTGGATTCTGAGCTGCAGATACTGAAAATATGCAAATAAAATTACTTTTTTTTTTTTTTGCCATTGCGTAGCACCCACACAGTTTAGAATTTTTGGTCAGAAATTGTCAGGGAAGAAAAAGCTTGCCTCACATGGATTTCCTTTGCCTGTACAGTGAAAAAATATTAATCCATTCCAAAGTTACTAAATTTTAAAATGTGGGGTTCTGAGCATGCGCAGTCTACCTTAAAAAAAATAGCTATAGGAATTTTCAATATGGGAATCCTTTTCATGAATTTTTTGGGTATGCTGCCATCTTGTTTTTCATTTTCTTTGAAAAAATTGAAAAGGTCCATAAATGGCATTATCGAGGGAGAGACATGGGGACCACCTCAGGTGGATTCTGCAGTTAACTGTTTGAAAAATTACCCCTAAGTTTTTTTTTTTTTAATCCTTTCTCGTCACTTGCTTATGGGTTTTTTGTATTCCGTGATACGAAAATGTCCAGTACACAGTGTTTTGATGCTTCTTTTTGCCATTGTCTTGCAGCTAGATGGTTTGAAATTTTGGTCTGAAATTTTTAGGGTAGAAAGGGCTTGGCTCATAGATGTTTTCTTTATTGGTTTGTCAAAAAAAAATATTAATCCAGTCTAAAATTAATTAGTTTTAAATTTTCAGGTTATTTAAATTCTTTTTTGTGACTCGCTTGGGGGTTTTTATTTTCTGTGACTATTGTCAGAACTTGAAATTTTAAAACTATGAAACTTTAGAACAGCTTAATATTTTTTTGACAAACCAGCAAAGGAAATGTCTGTGGGCAAAGCCATCTCTACCCTGAAAATGTCAGACCAAAATTTCAAACCGTTTAGCCTCAAGACAATGGCAAAAAACTACAATGTGCTCCTTAAGCTCCGATTGCCATCCCCGACATTAAGTTATATTTCCCTAGTGTTTAGTGGCACCCCAGTCCTCTGATTGCTGTCCTTCTTCACATTGTTTGTATCCCTGTTGTCTAGTAGCACTCTCCAATCGCTGTCCCCACTATCATATTATTTTCCATGATGTCTAGTGGTGTCCCCCAACCTCTGGTGTCCTTCCCCATAATTATTTTCTTTTCCTTGCTGTTTAGTGGCACCCCTCATCCTTGAATGATGTCAGCATAAATATTTATCTATCTCTGGTGTCTAGTGGCACCCCCCACCCTCCAATCACAACCCCATAATTTTGCTTTCTTTTCATATGAACATATGAAATTGCTGGCAGAAAAAGGCTCACAGGTCTATTAAGTCTGCCTGGTTGTGTAGCTCTCAGTTTAATACCACTGCAGCTGCCCCCACCCAATCCCCTGCCTCCTTCCCCTCTCCTGGTACTTCCCCCATTGTGTTCTTATCTGTACTAACCCTGCCCCTGACTCTATTCCAACATCGTTTAAAGCTATCCACTGTCCTCAGTTAGATTAACTCCTCCAGCAGTGCGTTCCATCTTGCCACCACTCTCTCTCTGTGAAGCAGTACCTCCTCATTTCCCTCCTGAACCTTCCCCCTTACAACTTCAGACTGTGCCCCTACCCCCCCTTTAAGTGGAACAGTCCTCCCTCTCTGACTTTGTTTATGCCTTTCAAGTACTTGAAGGTCTCTATCATGTACCTTCTTTCCCTTCTCTCCTTCAGCGAGTACATGCTGAGCTCCCTCAGTCTTTTCTCATATGACAACTGCCCTAGTCCCATGATCATTTTTGTAGCCCTACACTGCATCCCCTCCAGTAATCTCATATCCTTCTTGAGGTATGGGCACCAGAACTGTACAAAGTACTCCAAGTGCATCCTCACCAGTGATCTATACAAGGGCAGGATGCCCTCCACTTTTCTAGAGGTGATGTCTCTGGCAATGTACACCAGCATCTGATTTGCCCTTGCTGCCACCCTCCTACTCTGAGCTGATAACTTCATGTCCCTGGTACCTAGTACTCCCAGGTCCCTTTCCTCCTCTGAAGCTACTACATGCACTCCCCCCCTCCCCAGCCAGTAGCTGGTTCTGGGATTTCTGGCTCCGAGGTGCATGACCTTGCACTTCTTAACATTAAACCCCAATTGCCAATCCTTTGACCAGAGATTGAGTTTTGTTAGATCCTCCCTGATTGCATGCCTCCTTTCCTTACTGTCCACTTTTGCACAAATCTTAGTTTCACTGGTAAACAGGCTGATCTTACTCTTGATGCCCTCTGTAATGTCTCCAATGAAGACATTGAACAAAACAGGGCCCAGCACCGAACCCTGTGGTACCCCACTAGTTACGGGCCTTCGCTTGGATGTCTCCCGCCTTACAAATGACCTTCTGTTGTCTGCCTTGCAGCCCGCTCTCAACCCACTCCATCAATTTCTCCCCCACCCTCAAGTCCCTCAGCTTGCTCAGTAACTTCCTATGCAGAGAGATGTTATGAAATTAAATTTTGCACTGGTGAAATTGCCATGAAATCAGCAATTTCACCATGCAAAACATTTTGCAAAATTCTGCCATTCAGCAAAATGTTTTGCCAGGTGTGAAATTGTAAAATTGTGCTTGCAAAATGTGAAATTTCTCTATGAAATGAGCAATTTTGTGAAATTTCACCAATTTGCAGATGAAATTTCACATTTCTTGGGCTAAATTTTGCATCTCACCTGCAGGATTTTGCATTTCAAATCAGCGAAATATTTCAAGAAAAGTACACGAATTTCACAAAATATTTTGTGGAGTGAAATTTTCTACTTTCACACATCTTCCTGTGTGTCACCAAGTAGAAAACCCTGCTGAAGTCCAGATACAGGGCATCCACAGTATGGCCATTGTCAACTGCCCTACTGCCCCAGTCAAAGAAGTCGATTAGGTTAGTCTGGCACGATCTTCCCAAGACAAATCCATGCTCTCATCCCATAGACCATTACTATTGAAAAAGGTTATCAATCTCTCCTTCAGAATGGTCTCCATCAACTTCCTCAGTATAGAAGTCAAGCTCACCCATCTGTAATTGCTCGGTTCGTCCTTGGGTTCACTCTTGCTGAGGAGCACCATGTGAGCCCTCCCCCAGTTTCTGGCTACTTTACCCATCTCCAAGGAGGTGTTGAACAAGTCTGTCAGAGGGCCTTCCAGCACCTCTGCTAGTTCCTTCAGGACCCTTGGGTGTACACCGTCCAGTTCCGGTGCCTTGTTCACCCTCAAGGCTTTAAGGCCCTGTAGAACTCTATCCTCTTGGATGACCCCATCTGTTATCTCTTCCCCACCTCCTCTGTTGCCCCCCCCTTCCAACATGATATTGGGCCATCACTTTCTTTCATGAACACTGAGCAGAAGTACTCATTGAGTGCATCTGCCTGGTCTTCCCCTTTTTCTGCCCATCCACCTCCCTTTTGATTCTAACAATATCATCCCTACAACTCCTCTTCTCCGTTATGTATTTAAAGTACCCCTTTACCCCCTTTGATCCCCTGAGCCAATTTCATCTCCTTTGCTGCCTTGGCTGCCCTGACTGCCCTACTCACCTCTCTAGATGCCTTTGTGAACACCTCCCTGTCCTCCTCATGCCACATTTTTTTTTTACTTAATGAGGGCCCCTCTTTTTTCCCCCCACCTTCCCCTCCACTTCCTTGCTGAGCCAGCTAGATTTTTTTTTACCTGGATTGCTTATTCTGAGACTTGGCATACATGTTCATGGCCTCATTCAGTCCCTTCCTAATGATTGCCTACTTCTGTTCAGCATCCATCCCTGGGCTAATTCCAGCTATATACCACTCAAGGATGTTGCCCATTCTGGCAAAAATCTGCCATCCTGAAGACTAACACTGTTGTCCTGGTCTTAGCTGATTCCCTCCCTGTGTTGAGGACGAAACACACTGAATGGTGGTCACTTCCTGTTAAAGGGTCCTGTACTACCACATCCTGGACTTTGTATCCATTTGTTAGCACAGTGTCCAGTATGTTCCTCTCTATGGTAGGCTCCATCACTCTCTGCACCAGAAAGCTGTCTTGGATAGCCTCCAGCAGTACCTGTTCCCTGGTGTGTGCTATATTTACTGTCTGCCAGTCAACCCCAGGTAGGTTGAAGTCTCCCACTATAACTGTACTCACTTTGCCACTGACCTTCCCTATTTGCTCCCCCAGCTCCCCATCCACCTCCTTGCTTTGTGAGGATGGCCTGTAGACCAACCCAACATGAGCTTCTTTCTTTTTGGGCTTTGGAGCAATTCCCATATGTATCTTCTGGCCTCCCCTCTTTCCCCTCCTCCCTGGTGCACAGTATTCCCTCCCTAACATAAATAGCCACCCCTCCCCCTCTTCCTCCCTCTCATTCCCTGTGATACACCTTGTATCCCAGGATTGTGAGATTCCATTCATGGTATTGGGTGGCCCAGGTTTCTGAGATGATGGCAATATCTACCTCCCCTTCCACCATCAATGCCTGGAACTTTGCCACCTTGTTTGCCAAGCTACTTGCATTCAAGGATACAACAGTCCACCTTGTGTCCTGCCCCTCTTCTCCCCATCCTTCCCTCCTACACATCCACCTTGGTCACCTCCCCTCATTCTCTTCCTCCCTCCCTGGGGGGTGAGGCCTTCCATATCTTCCCTGGAAGGTGACTCCCTCTTGCTGTCTGACTCCCCCTCCCAGTTTAAATCTATTTTGTTTTTAATGTAATTCTTCAGCCCCTGCTTCAACATCCGTGTTCCCTCAATGTTGAGATGCAGCCTATCCTTGGCATAAAGACCCTTATTATTCCGTGTCTCTACCTACTCCCCTACTACCCCATGCCCCATTTCCGTACACCAGCCCATCAGCCACCTATTAAACTCCTGTATTCTGAGTTTCCTAGCAGTGCTTGCCATTGATTCCAGGAGTACCTCAGAAGATATCACTGAACTTTCCACCTGATTACAGGTACTCCCCACCTTCCTGAACCTCTCCTGCACTTCTTCCACTGTATTGCCCTCTAGGTTGTTTGTACCTAGATTCACTAAGATATGAGGCTTCCCCTCCCACTTTCTTCACACATTTCTGAATGAACTGCCCTACTCTCCCCACTGTCATACCTGGCATACACTCCAACCAGGTTTGGCTCTTCCTTGCTCCCTTTCCTCCCCAACTCAACCCCCCCGAGCATAGAATCCCCTAGTACAAGTACTCAATCCCCCATCTCCTGCACTTCCCCCACAGTTTGCCCTCCAATGAGCCCATTTTCCTAAGTGTCCTCTTCTCTAATGCCCTGTCCTTTTCCCTCTAGCTTCCCCACTGATTGCACCTTCACCTGCTCTCTTCCACCTCCATTCTTCCTGTGCTCCTTCCTTTGTACAACCACACCCCTTCCATTGATTCTACTTCCTCTCACTACCCCATCATTGTGCCTCCCTCTTCCCTACATGTTTTGGCCTCCTTACCCCTTTAGATAGTGTGTTCATGACAGCTTCACCTGCTCTCCTACCCCCCTACCAACTTCTACCCCACAGTCTTCCTCTCTCTCCTTGCACCCTTTATTTTCCCCTTCCTTCATGGTCCCCTATCCCCTGTTCTATTTTGCCTTCCACATCCTTCTGCTCTGTTTCATCAACCAGTACCATGTACTTGTTTGTTGTCTTCAACCCCCTGCCCATGCCTTCCCCTGAACTCCCTCACTGCCTCTGCTTACCCTGAACCTGTTCCCTATTTCCTTTCTCTGTAATCTCATTCCCTACCACCTTTCAATTCCCCCTTTCTGAGCTCCCTGGTTCCTGTGGATTTGGCCTCCCTGGCTTCCTTGCCGAGTGCCCCCTTTTGGCCTGTGGTAGCCTGGTCTATCCTGTGATGGAGTCCTCCCTGTCTCTTTGCCCCATCTCCTCTTCTCCTGCTTATAACTGCCCCCTCCCCACAGTTCCCATTTCAAGCTCTCTATTTCCAGTGTAAGATCTCTGAACATCCTGCACACTGGTCACCCCCCCACCTTCCACCAGGTGCTGCTTCACATCCATTGCAGCTCACTACCCATGTGGCCTGCCTGTGCCCCCAACCTCAGTCATCCTTGCTCTTCCACTCTTCCCCCGATTCCACCACCTGCTTTCTTGCCCTGTCCTCCACATCCCCTCTGTATCTCTAGCCCCTGTTACTTAGTCTGGCCAACTTCTTTCTGTAGATTCCATGCAACTCATAACCCTCTCTGTGCCTACCCTTAACCAGTATGGCCTGATGTCCTCCCTGCAGATGCCAGTCAAGATGCCACACTCCTGCATCTTGGCACTCATGCATCGGGGTCACTGACAGGAGGGGTCACTTGGTGCTCTGGGAAATATATCATAACTCCGGCCTCCCAATTAGCCCGGTTGAGTCATGTGACCTCTGTTATCCCCTCCTTCAAGTCCCTCCATCATGCTCCCTCTCTCGTAGGCTTCCCACCACCAAATCCCAGTAAAACTTCCCAAATGCAGTACAATTCAGTCCCACATATGTTTCCCCAGCCTGTTCTACAAAGCACACAAAATCCAAATCACTTAGCTCATCCTGTGACTCACTACACTCCCTCTCCATCTGCTGCTGTGCATGCACACTACAGTACTACCAAATTGGCCAGCTTTTATCAGCCATGACCCCAGCCTCCCGATTAGTCTGGCTGAGTCATGTGACCTTTGGTGTCTCCTTCTTTAAGTCCCTCCTTCATCCTCCCTCTCTCAGCATCCTACCACAACCCAATCCCAGTAAAACACCCCAAATGCAGTACAATTCAGTCCCACATGTTTTTCCAGCCCATTCCACAAAGCACACCAAATCCAAATCACTTAGCTCATCCTGTGACTCGCTGCACTCCCACTCTGCAGCTGCGCCTCACACTTTTCCCTGGTGTCTAGTGGTGCCCTTCAACTTCCAGTCCTCATCCCCATAGTTTTATTTTTCCCTGGTGTCTAGTGGCACCCCCACCCTCAGATCACTATTTCTTTAGTTTCCCTGGTGTCTAATGGCACCTCCCCCGATGCTGTCTCAAACATGAAATAAAGAAAATTGTCCCTCAATTTTTCTTTTTTTATCCTCCAGAAATTAAAAAAAAGTCCAGCACCGAGTGCACCACTCACCCCACCTGGACCTCCCACTCAGCAACCACTGCTCTGCAGCCCCCCAGACTCACCCTTACACCCTCACACAGCTAATCAGGTCCTAGGGTAAAGATCCATTCTTCCATCTGAGACACGTCTTGCTGTTGGAACCAGTTACTGCAATATGAGAAACTAAGGTAAATGTGGTTTAATGTATTTCAATGGGATTTTTAACTTTGATACCTAACTTTGGCATTTTTGCATATTTTGACACCAAATTTCCAACATACATGTTTTGAAACCCCACCTCATGAACAATGTTGGTGGGATTTTGCAAATCCTGCCCAAAAAGTGATTTTGCAGTCACTTGGTAAAAACACCTTTCAAGTAAAATTTGAAAATTCTCACCATACTTGTTCATAAGGTGGGGTCATAAGAAGGATAAGTGAAAAATGTGGGGTCAAAATATGCAAAAATGGCAAAGTTATGTGCATATGTTGAAATTTACATACACTCCCTTGTAACTTTCATAATTTAAAATATTTTCACTCGAAATTTTTAACATATCCATTTCTTTACACCACCTCATGAATGTGACAGCTGTCATTTTGTGAATCTTGGTCAAAATGTTTTTTCATGCCTGTGGCTCAGAATGATGCTGCTGTGGCATGGAATGATGGTTCAGCATGAATTTGACAATTTTTAGTACTGGGTTCATGAGGTGGGGTAATAAGAAGGCTATGTTGACAATTTGGTTGGTGTTGTGCAACAAATGGAGGGCCCTACACTTCCATATAAATGTACATATATGCATCTATGGAGAGGTGGGAGCATAGGGCCTAGAGGGCTCTGCACTCCATCAGACAAATAAGGATATCATTATACTATTTGAAAAAGTATGCATGCATTGGAACACAGGGCCCAGGCAAATAAGGATACAGTTGTACAATCTCAAAAAGTAAGGAAATTTTTTGCAAAAAACTGTGCTAATGCAACATTTAGGGTTCATGCTTAAGCAACAAAAGTAGGGAAATGTGGCTTAAGGGTTTCTAACCCTAAACCCCCAAGCCCACCCGTAAAAGAAATCGGGGTGGACTCTTTCTATGGGTTGTAAGCCCTAAAGCTCACTCCATTAGGTGTGTATGTTTCTGGATTGTCTAGAATGGGGTGAGCTTTAGGGTTGAAAACCCCTAGAAAGAGTCTACATCTGATTTGCTTTATGGATGGGGTTGGAGTTTTAGGGTTGGAAACCCTAAAGCCACATTTCCCTACTTTTGTCACTTTAGTCTGAACTCTAAATGTTGCATTAATGCAGCTTTTTGCAAATAATCCATTTATATATCTATACCCTGTATCTAGATACATATCTAGGCCCAGATATTCAAACTGCGCCCAAAATGTGCGCAACAGCAGGAGCAAGCACAAGTCAATTGCATATATGCGCAACAGACGCGATATTTAAACATGGAGCAAAACAAATTGCACAAGCAGCCAGCGTCTGAATATCGCACAAACTGCACCATAGCGCAACCAGGAAGGGGAAGCTGAGCAGAAGGGTTGCGCCATAGCACAACAAGGCTAGCCCAGCTGAGCAGTCCAGAGGTGCCATAGCGCAAGCAGAGCCCCCCCCCACCCCCAGCAGAGCATTGGAACTGCACAACCAGGGAGGCAGGCTGGGGCCCACCACCAGCCATGCCACACATGGGCACAGGAACACACTGCAGAACCAGCAAGACACCTGCACACCCCAAGCACAGCATCACTGGGGGTGGGACAGATGATCTACTGGCCCATGGGGACAAGCCAACAAAGCACAGCAGGGCCATGATGCCCCAGCACAACCACTGGCAGGCTGAGACTGCCACACACAGGGGGTTGACAACCACAGTGCACATCAGCCCCCCGTATGCACAGCACACCCTGCACTGTGACCCCAAGACACCACCCATGTGCAGTTACTGGCACTGCAGGAAACACCATGCATCCCCCCCCCGGCACACGTCAACCTCGTGTAGCAGAGAACCATACAAGCCAGACCCACCCTGTGCACCCAGCAGTGGGTGGCAGCAGATGGCAAGACAAACAGAAAGTCACTGCCACACTGGAGACACCTCCCCATGCACACACATGCACACATACACACACACACACACACACATACCCAGGACCATACCACCCCAGATGGCATGCACACCACTGCAACTAAGCAACCATAGCCAGCTGCAAATCAGAGACCAACACAGTATTCATATCAAAATATATATATATTAGAAAAATGTAAAGTACAAAAGGAACAACAACAAACTATTTACAAGAGGGGGGCTAGGGGTACAAGGTAGGGGTGGGCAAGGGTAGGGATGAACAACTTGAGAGGAAGGCAGGGTGGGAGGGATGGGTGAAGTGGGAAGGGGAAGCCGGCCTAAGGCCTAGCAGGCTGGTCCTCCGCTGCCTGGTGCTGTCTTGCTTGGCTGTGCCTCCTCTGTAGCCCATGGCGCTGTATATCCTGGAGGATGTTCCGGTTTTCCAGGGACACTCAGGTTAGCTGTTGCAGTGCCCGCTCAATTCTATGGAGCACAATGAGGCCAAGGAAAAGGGAACACAGCCAATGGCTGTGACTGACCACAACCCTGAACACCACCCAACCTGCAAGCCATATAGCCCAATGTCCCGCACCTGTGATGGTATGCACCCACCCACAGTGACCATGCACATGACAAGCCCAACCAGGCGGCACCAGCTATGTGCACCACTGCACACACACACACTGCCCATGTCCATCACAGCACAAACAAGGCTGTCAAGTGACGTGGCAATGTGGTGCGATGCCAGTTCCACAGCCATGTGCCCAGTGCATGCATGGACCACCAGTGACGCACACACAGATGTGCAGTGATACTGGACAGTGATGAATGTCACCTGTGTCATGCATGGCTGGTGGTCATGCCCACCCCCTCCAGCATGCAATAGCATCCATGATGTAATGATACACACACTCCGCAAGCAACTGTGGCTGCTGCTGCTGCTGCTGTGGCCCACCCCTCGCAGCACCACCGACCGCCACCGGGGCCCTGCCATGGCCCTCCTCATCCCATGCCTGCATCCTCTCTGCCTGGCCTGTGGGAGACAAATGTTGAGAAAAACATCAGTGTGACTCCAAAGCAGACTGCCCCCTGCCCCAGTGAGAGTGCCTGCCCACACAGCCAGACCCATGCATCTCACACCTGCACACACTGACACAGCCAACCATGTCAGAGCCATCACCCATGCACAGCCACCAAAACACACTCACACCCCTATGGAGAATACAGGTGCATAGATGGTGCACCCACCTGGCCTAGGCACAGCGCCCCTCCTGGCACGTGACCGTAGCCTGTCATGCAACTCCGGCTCCCTCCTGCAGAGGTCACTGTACCTGTGCTGGCACTGCTCGGCAGACCGGCGCCACCCTGTGACCCCCACCAGGTCATTGGCCACTTGCAGCCAGACCTGGGTTCGAGCCATGGTGAGGGGCTCCTCCCCATACAGTGCCCCATAGTGGGGCTCTACCAGGGCCACCAGGTTGGCCACCTCCACCGGGCTCCATTGGAGTGACCTCCTGCGTGCCATTGTTCTAACTTTACAGCAGGCAATATGGCGCCCCGCAGCGTGGCAGCCCGACGTGGAAATGTTGCGCAATAGACCACCATAGGTTCCAATCACGCTGTTCGTACAGCGCCGTCGGTTCACATAGCGCTGTCACCAGACAGCGCAATGAAGGCCGACACATGGCAGCCAAACAGGCCAGGGGCAAAGGTCGGACACCAGGTCAGGGTCTACGACGCAGCGCCACGCACAGCGCCTATCTGACGCCCACGCATCCTGCGCGACCGACCACCCACGTGCCAGTGTCATAGTGGACTATGCGCAGTAGTGCCACAGAGCCATATAGTGCCCAGTGCTGTAGCGCCACTGGCACAATGGTGACCATGGCCTGAATTGCCAATCGCACAGCCTACGTCATCAGCGGCGGGCATGCCTGCGTAAGCTACCTGGGCATGCGCAATGCAGTGTACCCACAGTCACAGATCTGCGCTATTGGCTCAGCCGGCTCAACTGTATTGCGAAAGCGCAATGGCGCGATATTCAGCCGACTACATGCAAATCACCTGATCAGCCATTCAAAGGCACAGTGGCGTGATTTGCATCTCATTACATTGCTCCATCCTAATTTGCATGCATTGCGCTATAAAAGTGCGACATTGAGCTCGCTGGCCAGATTCAGTTACTGCAGGTGAGAGGTGGGTTGCATGCTGTGGGATGTTCTGGACAATGGGCATGGATAACGCTGTAGACTGCACAGTGACAGGTGTCCACTTCCACCCATCAGATCACCATGACAGAGCAGAGCCAAGGTGAGGGTGAGGATGGTGGGTGAAGGCGGAGGAGGCCCAACTTCACCACGGCAGAGACTGAGGCCCTCTTCCAGGCCTACCTGGAGGAGGAGTCACTACTGAGTGGATGGCGGGGCACCCCTCAGTCCCGTGCGGCTGCATGGGAGGGGGTAGCCCAGGCAGTGAACCTGCACAGAAGCCACCAGCACTCCGTGCAGGAATGCAAAAGAAGATTGGGACAGACCGCAGGAGGGTGAAGGAGAAGGTGGCAGCCCTCAGGGTGGCACGTGCTGGCACTGGCGGGGGCCAGCCAGTGGTGGTGGAGCTGACCCCGGCTGAGGACCGACTGGCTGCATCAATGCAGTGCAGTGCTATTGAGGGCATGCCAGGAGGTGGATTCCAGACAGGTGGAAGCCCATCACTGCACGGTATGACATGGTGGTGGTGTTGGGGGGGGGAAGGCTGTTCACATGCATTCACATGTCCTCTCTTTCTGTTACAGATCCTGTTCGTCTTCAGGGGATGGTGATGGTGGGTCCAGGCAGTGAGGATGACCTGCTGGACATGGAGGAGGGTCCATCCACCTCTGTCACCAGCCAGCATGCACTGCACCAGCATGCACTCTGGGCTGCCAACTCTGGTGTTGGTGAGTCGGGTGTGGGGGGTGCACAGCCTGTGTCTCAGCAGTCTGGCATGCAAGCATGCCAGCACGCTGTGACTGTGGCTGTAGCACTTACCTGCACCATTGATGATGCAAGGACTGCAATGGGCAGTGATATGTGTGTGTCCCATGACGGACACACAGCAGGCCAGACGTGCCCCTGGGCCTTGCTGGTTCCAACTTGTTTGCCAGCATGTTGGCACAGTTCCAGGCTGTGCCTGTCAGCACCGGTGGGGTAGCACCAGTGGCTGTGCAGGTGTCTGGCACTGTTGCGGCCACAGCAGTGGTCCCTGGGGCACAGCGGTTGGAGGAGCAGCAGTCACCCACCAGGTCTGGGGTACAGTGTCCAGCGGTGGCTTATGCCTGCCACCCTTTGATACGCCCATTCCTGGTCCTGGCGAACAGCGCCCACCCTCAAGGGGTGTTGTGCATCAGGACCTTCTACACCCTGGGGGACAGGATGCCATTGTGGCAGAGTACCCATTGGACGAGCACACCTGCCTGCTGCAGGAATCAGTACAGCAGCAAAGGCGGGTTGCAACGTCTGTGGAGGCACTGTGTGCGGCTGTGGAGTGGCACAGCAGGGAGTGTGCTCTGGACCGTGCAGAGATGGTCCATATGGGGATGGATGTGACCGCCGCCATTGACAGGCAGACCCAGGCATTGGTCACTGTCGCGGGCTGCATTGGGCAACACGCAGGTGCTCCAGTACCGCCGCACTTACACAGTACGCCTCCACTCCCCTGCCTCGCATCGCATGGCCACCAGGCCTGTCGATGCCGGGTTCTGCTGTGGCATCCCAAGCACCCCTGGTGCAGGTATGTTTGGCATCCACAGACCCCACTGCGGACAAGGTCGCGATCACGCAGTGGGACCCTGATGGTCCATCGGTGCCACCCCATGTGGCCCTGCTCAGCCTGCCAGTGCTGTTGGGTCATGGTGGGGCTGCCCATGCATCCACGGTGGCCGTGGAATGGTGCAACATGACTGACCTGTCTCCCAGTGCGGGCCCTGTCTGCTGCTGCCCTGTGTGCACTGTGCGTCGTGGTGGGCAGTGCACTGGTGGGTGCCCTGCCCATCACGCCGACATACGGACCACCTGCACACCATCCTGACTGCTGTCCACAGGTGCGTGTGCATGATGATGCCTGCATTGTACTGTACACCAAGGTGCAAGGGTGCCCAACATCTGACACACGTGCTTGGACAGTACAGGTGGTGGGTGTAGTCTGTGGATCTGTGTGTTTGCCATGTCTGTTCCTGCTTTGCTGTGCACCTGCCCATGTACGCTTTGTGCCTGGTGTGTTTATATATGTGTGTGTGTGTGTGTGTGTCCATATGACTGTTCGCCCTCCCTGATGGTGTGTTTGTGTGCCTGGTCCTTCCACCCCTTCTGCCATGCACCCTGGTGTGTTACTCTGTGTGCCTGTGGGTTGTGCCAGGACAGTGTTGTTTGCACATGGCCCCTTGACTTACCTGTGTTGTGCATAATGCTCCTCTGTGATGGTGTCCCGGTGCAGCTGGGCCTGCCGGATCAGTCGGGGGTCCCGTCGTCCAAGGGGGAGCTGCTCATCACCATCAACACCGGGGCTGCTGGCGTCCCCATCGCTGTCCCCCTCTTCAACCTGTACGGCTATCCCACAGTCATTGGCCATGTTGTGCAGGATACAACAGGCCAGGAATATCCCACAAGCCTTTGAGGGGCTGTACTGTAGGGCACCCCCGGAGGTGTCTAGGCATCGGAAGCATGCCTTGAGCATCCCAAACACCCGCTCAATGATGTTGCATGTGGCGGCATGTGCCTCATTATAGCGTTGCTGCGATGGGGTCATGGGGCGCCGGTACGGTGTGAGCAGCCAGGGACAGAGTGGGTATCCGCTGTCACCTGTGTGGAGACAGTGGAGATCAGTCTCATGTTCAGGTCCATATTGCCCATATCCCTATGTGCCACTACCATGGCACCTGTGGCATTCCCACCCTTGCTCCGAGTTTGCATTTCCTACATGCGTACTCACCCACTAGATGGCCTGTGGGGATGTCCCCACTCTCTAATTGATGGCACAGTGTGGACTGATGCCATATAAAGGCATCATGTGCTCCACCAGGGTGTGTGGCACAGACGTTGATTATATGCCCAGTTGCATCACACACCACCTGGCAGTTGACACTGGGGAAGCCCTTTCTATTCCTGTATGCGGCCCCATCGGGGCCAGGTGGCATGCGAATGGCCACATGGGTGCAGTCTATGGCCCCTAGCATGCCAGGCATACGTGCTACCCTGTGGAACGCCTGCATGTTTGCTGTACGCTCTGCCGCGGTGCTGGGGAAATGGATGTGCTCCACAGCATGTGGCAGCAGTGCGCTGAGGAATTGGGTGAGGATGCATGACATGGCCAACTGTGTGATGCCTGTGGTGTCCCCTGTTGGCCTCTGGAAGGTGCCTGTGGTGAGCAGGCACATGCAGGCTGTCACCTTGGTCTCCACTGACAGAGCATGACTCCGTCGTGAGGGTGCCTGCATCACATCACTGCACAGCTCACAGAGCCACCTCAGTATTGCCCTGTTCAGGTGGTACCGGCCCACAATCTCTACATCTGTGTACAACTCAAAGCTGATGCGGGCACGGTGCACTGCCTGTTGAGGGGCGTCTGGCGGCAGGCCCATCGGCCACGTCCCCTGCACCTGCATTCTCACCCCTCATTACAGCTTCCATGTGGAAGCTGCCACTGTCCATCTCCTGGCTTGTGCCCCCGCTGATGTTGCTCTGTTACCCCACTGTCCTGACTCCTACTTCCACTGCACCGGCACTCCCCGCTGGCCTCTGCAGCCTATGGCCCACACTGCTTCCCTTGCCTGCCCTGGCCTGTCACTGTCTGTCTTTCTCTCTCTCTTCCCACTTGGCATCCCTGTGGCGTTCTTGCACCTCTTCCTTGAGCCTTTTATTTTGGCTCATTTCCGCTGGGCACAACTTCCGCTGTTCCACTGTTGCACATTGCGCAACCTTGATATCGCGATTGCGCTTCTTTATGCATGGATCCACCCCTTCGTTGCATATGCCGTCTATTTGCATTGCGCTGTTGCTCAGCATGTTTCGGTGGGCGCCAACTGCCTCTGCTGAATATCGCAGAATGGCGACTTTTGGACCTTGCGAGGCAAGAACTCCTATTGGCGCATGGCGCAACCCTTTTGAATATCCCACCCCTAGTGTATGGGTAGCTTTTATTCTGTATGGAAACCCATATAATCAAAAAAAGTTGTTCTGGTTCAGTGGTGACGTACCTACTGTAGCACAACAACAAATTGTTCTGCTGCAGTAGGTATAGTACATCACAGGATCAAAGAGCCTAGTCAGTTGCTCAGCTGTACTTCACCAATTCAAGGCCAAATCAGCTGTTCATCCGTAGTCAAGACAGTCATGGTTAGCAATTACAGTGGGGCACAGACACACTTGCAAGCAAACAGAAATCTCAGTTTTACATTTGGTATATCAGATCCTTTTGTTTTGCAAAGTACTATATGAAGGGCAGGAGCATCCGATCATAGGAACAAATCACATCAAGTTCCTGTGACCCAGATCTGGTGCTGAAGCTGGCATTTGTTTCTGCATATGGAGCAAAGAATGAGTTTAGGGAGATAGAGAGAGGGTACAAGAAAGATTACCGTCAGCAGGGAGGTTACCTACTTGTTGGGGAAGGGGCTCAGGACTGATGAACATGTGCAATCGTTGAGATTTTCTTGACTATTGTTGTCAGATGCTAACAAACAAAAAGACACCAGTTTGTCCTGACAGCTGTTACACAGAAAGATCAGCACACAAAAATAAGTTAATTTCTCTTATGTTGTTTTGTCAAGGTGCTGGTGATCATACACTATAAAGAAAAGTGTATGGGTAACTATGCACAACAAGATTGTGTTTCCACCTCTGGGTTGCCATGAGGACAGGGGCCTCTCTAGCTTCACTCTCGAGTCCACTCTGTCACCATGACAATCTCTTGGTGGTAACACAGCCTTGTTGTGCATGGTTGCCATACACTATTCTACCTATATATTTTACTGGTAGCAATCACAAGCCATGAAAACTGTGTTTAACAGAAAACAAATGTTGTCATGAGGCTGCACTTGGAGTATGGGGTTCAGTTCTGGAAGCCACATCTTCGCAAGAATACAGATTTGTTGGAGAGAGTTCATAGAAGGGCAACCAAGATTGTGCAGGGTATGCAGGGAAAGTCATATGAGCAGAGGTGTAAGGAGCTGGATCTTTACACGCTGGAGACAAGGATGGAAAGGGGAGACATGATTGAAACGAATAAATATGTAACGGGGCTCAATAAAGTGGGAGGAGAAGAAGGTTTACTTAAGAGGAAGTAGAGGGTCAAAACTAGAGGGCATAGCCTCAAACTGCAATGAAAAAGATACAGGGGCAATGTGAGAGGGTGTTTCTTTACAAAGAGGGTGGTGGAGCCCTGGAACAGACTACCAGACAGAGTGGTGGGTGCTAAATTGGTGGAAGAATTCAAGAGGGCATGGGACAAGCATATGGGGCTATGTATCGGGGGGAGAGCAGGGGCTGGCAGGGTGAGGGAGGTGTAGGGGAAAAAAGGGCAGACTAGATGGGTGGGTTATTGTCCTTTTCTACTGTCAAGCTTCTGTGATTCTATGATTCTCAGATTTACCATATACTGTAGTTGGCCAGAGTGCTTTTTCACTGCTGCTCTATTAAGTCAGTGGCATATGTGACTTGTCCATCACATCCATCCTCCTAGATTCTTTATCAGGAGGCAAAGTACTCGTGTGTCTAGATGCTTTAGACCTAGCATGAGCAGTCATTATGACTACAGAGCCACTTTCTGGCTGGTCAGCAAAATAAAGCTTAGCAGATGGGGCTGGGTACTGCTTTTCAGGCTTTCTGGCTACTGCAGGCAGTGAATTTGGTCTGTACCATGTAGGATATATAGGAGGAATTATATTGGAGGAAGAGCAGGGCACCTCTAAAAATTCCATGAGGTTTCTTTTTGTGGAGTCTTCCTCCTTCACAGCAAAGCCCATAACAGTTTGCATTTGCTGAATTATGGCTTGAAAATTACGACCCTCAGGAGGTAACCCAGGGGTATATACCACTGAGTCCTCACTGCAGGATGAGAGGGTAGAACTAGATTGTGGTGCCATACAGTATATCATTCTCCCTCATACTACTCCTCTACTTCCTCCTCTAACACCATGAGGTCAGGATTATAGTCCACCTCATTGTCAACTTCCCTATCAATGACAGGAGGCACAGAGTGCACCAGTGATATGGGTGGCTGCTGAGAAGAAGGATTATGTGATGTGCTGGTAGCATGCCAATGGTATTTGAGTGCTCTGAGGATCCGTTGATGGGATAACTGCCTGCATAGCTAAGCCAGGCAGAATGCATCGTATCATCTCTGAAAATGATGCCAGCACAACGTGAGAGTTGATGATACTTGTTACAGTGTCCAGGATTACTTGTGTTGACAATGGGCCTTGGCCCAATGATGATAGCATCCTACCATCTATAGCAGGTATGGCAGCACCAAAGCCAGACCACAACCTTGGTGTTTCATCAACAGTCAAGGGGACTGTAGTTAACACCGCCAGACCAGTCTATGACACATTAAAATTGCCATGTCTCACCAGAAACTGGGATCTTTCCGGTAAAGTAGATTTCTCCTTATCGCTAGGCTTATGCTTGTGGCCAGCTGATCAGGAGGGCCATGACACTGACTATTCCCTGTCCTGGTCCTTCAACTTTGGTGGCCATTTCTCTGCTGACAGCAATGCCTGTGTCCTTCTCCATGGCTTTTATCATTTTAATGAGAATGAAATTTTCTAGAGCTTTCTTGCAGCGTCAACTTGTTGCCTGGATGAAGCTCTGGTAAATCTCATAAGTCCTCTCATTGTGAGACAGGCCCAAGCAGCATACAAACAAGTCATGTCTGTCTTCTTCGTAAATTTTTTTTCCACACTGACAATGCCAAAATATAGGCTCTTTTGACTTTGGTAGCATGTAGAGATGACAAAAAAACTTATATAAAGTGAAAAGAATAAACAGCAAAGGTTAGTTCACAATGTTTCCTTCAGGAGGTTTGATGAGGATGATTGCCTTTTGGAAAATAACTGAGGAGTCATGGGCCACCCGCATTTATATAGATACTAACACATGATATTGACGAGGGTAGTCCCCAGCTAGCAAAGTTTCCATGTAGTCCTAGTGCCTGTCAGAAGTAATTCTAAAGGTGTGGACTAATGGAGGAGATCTCATTAAAGAAGTACTATTTTTATTATTGACTATACAGTCTACAAAGACACACATTGAAAGGCATGGTGTGACTGAAAGCATGCCTAGAGACAGGATTACAAAACTTAATAGTTACATACAAAAACTGGGAAAGTCATCTTTCCCCTACTGTATACTATAGCATTTTTAAACCTTTAGAATCACAGACCTTGAATTATTTATGGCAGAGCCTAAATATTTCAGGGTAGTCCAGCAAATGGATCTATTGTGGGGGAGCACAAGGTGAGGGGTGAGTTCTTTTTTGTCCCAGAGGTTAGTTAATGGCAGGACGTAGGTTTAGTTGAAGGATGGATTAATGCTTACTGAGTACAAATTAACCCAATTGGCTACAGAGAATCATATTGGGAGTGATAACATGATTAATTCTATAGTAACATGATACGTTCTATGCTGCCTTTTATCATTTTCCTTGGGGAGAAGTGAGGGGTTGAGATTATATCTGAAGTCATAATTGTTGGGTTTAGTTAAAACTAGTGACCTAAACTCAAGTGCTCTTGAGGACAGCATGCAAAAGTAGTCTGGATATCAACTTTATAATCTGAGTATATTTAAGAGGGTAGGTCTGTTGTGTGATGATTCCTTGTATTTTTGCAAAACTGTTTTTAAGTCTATGATTGAATATATGTGTCAAGTTTGGCACAGGGGTTTAACAATGGATGCTGCTAAATGTTTGGAGAACATTCAGAAGTGTGTCTGTGTTGAGATATTTGGAAATGTAAATATTAAGAAAATGTTGTTCAAGTGTGCCTGTCATATCAAAGAGAAGGAAAGTGATGTGTCCAAAATGATTAGTTCAAATTCAGAATGTTAGCCACATGTAAACTACATCAGCTAGTTCTCCTATGGCTAAAAAGAAGTATGAGATGCAGAATAAAACATACCAGTATTCTGAACAGTGTAAGAATGATGCAAATGATAACTTCATGGGCTAACTTTGACAAAGATAGCTTTGTCAAAGTTAACACTTTGCTAGCAATTAACAGTGAAAATTTATAGTATCTTAAACGTGTCCTTTTTTTGTTGGCTCACTCTTGCGCGCCAGCCAACATATTGCATTAGTAGCAGATTTGGAGGTGCGGTCACTGTAGGGCGAATGCAGGGCATGCATCAGTAGATGCGTCCCTCATTCCCCAATAAGCAAGCATGCAAGCGCCACACCAGGAATACATAACGTGGTGAGCACATCTAAGGAAAAGTCCGCTGCAATGACAGCAAACTCCTCATACACAGTGGCACCTCCCGACGTGCCTTCCCTGGTGAAACATTAGAGTAAACACGGCGGCACACTGCCTGCCACAATACTGACTTTGGGGGCACCCAATCCCCCTGTCGGCATGCCCTGACCCAGTTTATGTGCTGACGGGGGAGCCCACTCCCCGACGGCATAATGCACCCCCCTCCCATTTGTTATGTGCCGAAGGGAGTGCCCAATCCCCCTTGGCTCTTGCCCCCCAAACACTCAGGTGGCATTCTGGAAGCCCACCCCAGTGTGGCAAATGCCCCTGCAAAAATAAAAGGTCCCACAATGTTTTTTTAAACCTGTAAAAGAAGAAAACGGTCCCTCTTGGTCTGCCCAGCTCCCTGCCCCAACCGTACCCACCCTCTCTTTGGCAAAACTCTGCCTACCCACACCCACTTCTGCCACCTGCGAATCTGGTGCGATGATGTTCAGTGGACCGGATCACGTCTGCACTCTTCAAAGCTGACTGCAGAACTGAAGAAATGACGAAAGCTGTATAATGGCATAAATAGGGTTTTTTCAACTTTGGTGCATATCTCAGGCATTTTTTGGAATTTTTGCATCAAATTTTCAACATGGGGTTGTTGGTGCCTGTCCTCATGAATTCAGTAACTGTCATGGTGTTATTAAGTCCCGAAAGGTAATTTCTTGGTCACTGCATGGAATCACATTTTGGGACCAAGTGATGAAACGACAGTGCCACTGTTCATGAGGGGGGCTCTCAAAAAGCCTATTTTGCAAATTTGGTGAAAAAAAATCTAAAAAATGGCTGTTTTATGAGCATGGATTGCACTGTTTCCATGCATGCTTGTAACTTCATGAATTTGTAATATTTTCACTCCAGATTTTCAAAACTGGCATTTTTCTACACCTCCTTATGAACAGTACAGCTGTCATTTTACATATCCTGGCCGAAATGTGTTTTTACACATCCAGCGCAGAATACCGTGGTTGCTGTGCGAAATCAGTTTTTGGGACAGTTTGAGAAAATGACGGTAACACTGTTCATGAGCAGAGGTCCTAAAATGCTTATGTTGAAAATTTGATAACAAAAGTCATTAAATGACTGTTACAAGCTCATGCCAGCAGTTTCCTTACCACCCTTGTAACTTCAGCCAAATTTGCAATATTTTCATGCCAGATTTCAACACTGGCAATTTCACACCTCCTTATGAACAGTACAGCTGTCATTTTTCACAGCCTGCCCAAAATGTGTTTCCACACCTGTGGCACACAATGACGTGGTCACTGTGGGAAATCAAGTTTTGGGACAGACTAACAAAATCACAGCACCACTGTTTATGAGGGGAGGTCCCAAAATGCCTGTGTTGAAAATGTGGCTAAATAAATCCCAAAAATAATTGGGTTACGGATGTGTGTTGCGCAGTTTCTGTGTATGCTCATGACTTCACCAATTTTTCATATTTTTACTCCAGATTTTCAACATTGCCATTTTTTATGCCTCTTCATGAACAATACAGTTGTCATTTTCCACATCCTGCCCAAAATGTGTTTTCATCCCTTTGTCGCCAAATGGCATAGCCACTGTGCAAAACCACCTTTCAGCTAACAAACTGATTGTGCTGCTGTTCATGAGGTGGGGTCACAAAAAGCCTATGTTGAAAATTTGGAGTGAAAATACTAACAAACGCCTACAACATTAGGGTTTCCAACTGTAACACCCCACCCTGTAGAGACTGACAGGCATCAGGGATGTGACTTGGGATCGTTGGCTGTAATGCTCACACCATTCCACCCCCATCCCCACCCTGCAGCAAGTGACAGGCATCACGGTGTGCCTTGGAGTGTTCAGCCCTAACGTTCACCCCATTCTCCTATACTGCACCTGTCTCAGCGTATTTCCTTTAAGAAAATAGGCAAAGAAATTCCTGGGATCTGATTGGCTGATAGCCCTGGAAAGGTGGGAGTCTATCAGACAACAAAGCCCTAATATTAAAAGTGACAGGCCCAACCAACCTAATAACCATTATCATTGTGCCAGTGGAGTGTTGAATTTTAAATGCCCACCATTTTCTTTCTCCTGCTTAGTGAGAGCCAACACCCAGCCCTTGTCCTCCAACCATCTCCCATCCCTCTTGGCCTACCACCACAACCTGATATAATTTTTTTTCCTTATCCCCATTCCTGAACACTTGACCGTCTCCTCTGGTAGCTATCATAATATATCTACTTCTCAGTCCGTGGTCTGACACTTTCCTGCAGATGGCCGGCGCGGTGCCCGTGTACTGTGTCTGTCGGCAGCCATACGATGTGAGCCGGTTTATGATTGAGTGCGACATCTGCAAGGACTGGTTTCATGGCAGGTAAGGCGTGCCAAGTCCCCGCTGTATGGTAGCTGCATTTCGAATGGGAACGAGGAGCGGGTGGCAACCAAAATGCAGCATGGGTCTGGAGTACAGTGTGTTTCAGCGCCGAGAGGGCGGGGAACAGAAGTCAGTGTACATATTATGTGATGAGCTTTGAAGAGTTAAACCATTGTCCCACAAAGATAATATCGTGGGACACGCATCATGGGAGCACCGGCAAGGGGAAGGGAGCTGGATTTCATTATCCACCTAGGGACAAATGACCTGGCTGAGAATGGGATCAGAGCAGTTCAACAGGAGTTTGTGGAGTTGGGGAGGGGCCTTAGACAATTAGTACAAACGGTAACTTTCTCGGAAGTGTTACCTGTCTATGGCATGGATGAGGCTAGGGTACTCTGCAGCATGGGATTCAATGACTGGTTGAAATGCTGGTGCAGAGCTCAGGGACTTGGCTTCATTGGGGCTAGGGCTCCACCTGGAGGGATGCAGGCCTATACAGGCGTGATGGTCTGCATCTATCCTGGAGGGGAACCAGGATCCTAGGTGATAGGTTTAAATGCTTCAATGGCAAGCATTTAAACTAGCCAAAGGGGAGCAATGAAGAGGAGAAGGGAAATCCTAGCCCCCCAAAAAATCAGGGTAATTAGTGAGGTAAACACCAAGATAGAGCAGTCGATAGGGAGAAGGGAAGGGGTAAATGGAGAAAAAGACAAACGCAATACGGACAGGGATGGGGTAAAAAGAAATAAAGCCATAAAAAAATGGAGGGTAATGAGTACCAATGCCCATAGTTTAGGTAAAAAGCTCCCTGAAATGGTGGCCTTGATGGAAGAGGGATGCCTAGGTGTTGTGGCAGTCACAGAAACATGGTACACAGAGAACATGACTGGGATGTCAACATACCAGGGTACACAATCAACAGGAGGGACAGGGAAGAAAGAAGAGGAGGAGGAGTAGCTTTCTATGTAAGGGAAGGGATCAAAGCAACAGACCTAAAGGGTACACAGGGAGGAGAGGAGGCACTGTGGGTCACCCTGGAGACTGGAAATGGCTCCACAATCTGCACAGGAGTTGTATACAGACCCCTGTCTCAGGGGGAGGAAATGGACAAGGAAATGATAGAAGGCATCCTTGGGATGGCAGAGAAAGGAAAGATATTGCTGATGGGGGACCTGAATATGCCAGATGTTGACTAAAGCACCTTTGCTGCAGCCACATCCAAGAGCAGGGCCATTCTCGATGCCCTACAGGGGGCATGCCTCAGACAGCTAGTTTTGGAACCCACTCAGGAGAGAGAGCAATCTGAGACCTGGTACTCTGAAATGGGGACGGAGAGAGGATCTCTGATCTTGAAGTGGGTAGCCATCTGGGAACAAGTGACCACCAAACAGTGTGGTTCACGATAAACTTAGCTGTAGAGTCAAGCCACATAAAAGTGAAGGTACTGGACTTCAGGAGGGCTGATTTTGTCAAAATGGGAGAGCGCCTCAGAAAAGCACTAGCAAACAGGCAAGAAGGTAGGGTGGAGCAACAATGGGAAAACATCAAAACTGCCATCACAGAGGCAACAAGCCTTTGTGTGAAGCAAATAAACAAATCAAAATGAAAGAAAAAAACACTATGGTTCTCAAAAGAAGTGGTGGGGAAGGTAAGGGAGAAAAAGATAGCATTCAGGAATTTTAAGAAAACACAGAAGGAGCAGGACAGAGAACTATACCAGTTAAAGCAGAAGGAAGCGGGTAAGGCAGTTAGAATAGCAAAGGCTCAAACTGAGGAAAAGACAGCCAACTCAGTTAAGAAGGGGGATAAAACCTTTTATAGGTACATTAGGGAGCAAAGAAAGACTAAGGCAGGGATACTGAGGCCGAACAAAGAGGAACGTGGTTGGGCAGAGAGAGACAGTGAAAAAGCAGGGATACTAAATGAATACTTCTGCTCAGTATTCACAATGGAAAAGCAGGGGGAAATACCTAATCCAGTCAATAGAAGCACTCTGGATAGGGGTGATGATATTAGTCCTTTCACAGAAGAAAGGGTTCTGAAAGAACTCTTAAAACTGAAGGTGGATAGAGCAATGGGGTCTGATGGGATTCACCCCAGAATTCTAAAAGAACTAAGGGAAGAACTAGTAACACCACTGACTACCGTTTTGAATAAATCATGGGAGGATGGTGTGGTACCTGAGGACTGGAGGAGCGTGGATGTGATTCCCCTTCACAAAAGTGGGAGCAAGACAGAGGCAAGAAAATACAGACCTGTCAGTTTGACCTCAGTGGTGGGGAAAATGATGGAATCACTTATGAAGGAAAGAATTGTTGAGTACCTAGAGGCCAGTGGGGCACAGGACACAAGGCAGCATGGATTCACAGCGGGAAGGTCATGTCAGACAAACCTAATTGATTTCTTTGACTGGGTGACCAAAGCAGCAGACCAGGTAGGGGCTGTGGACATGGCCTACCTAGACTTTAGCAAGGCATTTGACACAGTCCCACACAAAAGATTAATAAACAAATTAGCCAGTCTGGGAGTGGGTCCCAGTGTGGTAGCCTATGTAAAACACTGGTTGGACAACAGGACATAGCAGGTAATAGTAAATGGAGTCCACAGTGAAGAAAAGAGGGTTACTAGTGGGGTACCTCAGGGTTCAGTACTGGGGCCGGTCCTTTTTAATGTCTTTATAAGTGACATTGCAGAGGGACTGGAAGTAAAAATATGTCTCTTTGCAGATGACACAAAGATCTGCAACAGGGTTGATGCACAAGGTGGGGTGGAAAGGATGAGAAGGGACTTGGCAAGGTTGGAGGAATGGTCAAATGTATGGCAGCTTAGATTCAATGCAAAGTAATGCACCTGGGAAGAGTACACAATGGGGGTGAGATACTGACAACAACAAAATGGAAAGGGACATGGGGGTAGTCATATCAGATGACCTAAAGGTGGGCCAGCAATGTGAGAAGGCAGTAAGGAGGGTTGGGAGATACTGGGATGCATAGGGAGGGCATCACCAGTAGAAAGCAGGAAGTTGTTGGCCCTCTGTACAGACAGTTGGTGAGACCACATCTGGAGTACTGTGTACAGTTCTGGAGACCCCATCTCTGCAAAGACATAGACAGGGTGGAAGATTTCCAGAGGAGGGCAACCAAAATGATGCAGGGTCTGCATCAGAAGACACATGAAGAAAGATTAAAGGAACTAAAGATGTATAGCCTCGAGAAAAGGAGGGAGAGGGGGGACATGATAGAAACTTTCAAATACCTCAAGGGAATGAACAAAGTCCAAGAGGGTAGCCTCTTTCAGAAAAAGAGATGCACAAAAACAAGGGGGCACAATTTGAAGATAGAGGGGGGACAGCTCAGAGGTAATGTGAGGAAGTATTTCTTCACAGAGAGGGTTGTGGATACATGGAACAGCCTTCCTGAGGAGGTCATGGAGTCAAAAACAGTGGTGGAATTCAAGAATGCATGGGACAGACATAAGGCAACTCTAGTGGGCGGTATGAGGAAGTAGGCTGTTGGTTAGCTAGGATCTGCAGCTTATCTGTTAGGTAGGAAAATGGGCAGACTAGGTGGACCAAGCGATCCTTATCTGCCGTCAAATTCTATGTTTCTATGTTTCTATTGGCAGATGATAATTTTGGATTACATACGGGTTGACTGTTCACATCTGTGGCTAGAAATCCAGTTCCATATATAACTCGTGTGACTGGGGTATAACAACAACGTGTCGGGTTCCGTACCGGAGGGGGATGAGGAGGACAACATGTCTGGTCACAGGGTGTGGGGCAGATTATTGCTGTGATTTCCCTATGTCTAACACACCAGAGAAAGTCGTCACGCAAAGCAAGCCCCGACACTGACACCCCCAAATGTCCAATCATTCCAGCACACCGTGTCCGTGTTTACAGGCCTCCAAACAAGCAGCTGGGGGTTGTGGAATTATGGCAGAAAGTCAGATCTGTTAAGAGTCGCACTTCAGACTTCCGTATCGCAACAAATTTTAAATCTAACAGCCCTAAAATGTAAAAGATAGGAAAAAAAAAACATTTAGAACATTACCGTACCACAATATCCCTTTGGGTGTCCATTTCCTGATTTTATTATTGCAGCGTCACATAGGGCCGTGCGCCTAACAGTCACAAGTTCCGAGGTGGGAAAAAGACTCATAAGTAGGGCAGAAAACTTTTTTTTTCATTCACTAAACAGTGATGTAAACAGACTGCTGGGGGGGGGATTTTACAATAAACTGTATTGTTTTGGAGGAGTTGATGCTGGGGCGTGGGGGTTGGCATAGATGACAACAAGACAACAGCTCTGTGGGGAGTGGCAAAAGGGGTTGGAATAGCCCGGAAAGGGTGACACTACTTTATAGAACAAAGAAAAAAACTTAATTCTTATCCTATTTTTTTATTTTGCCTTTAATGTTTTTTTAATCCCACATAAAAGTGCCACAGATAGCCCATTTTCTAAGTGCAATGATACCCTCCAGGGTGGGCAGTATTGGGGAATACCAGACCTTCCGAGGGCTATAAGGCCCTCTGTCTGTGGCATCAGGCCTCATTATGCCCCTGGTCGGTCCGGTATTCCCCAATACCGCCCACCCTGTCAGGTATTATTGCTTACATGGAATGGGGTAGTATAAGGCCCAAAGACCCCGAAGCACACCACGACACTTGTCAGAGTCTACAGGGTAGGGTGAGGTAAAATGGCATGAGTGGTATAGCTGATGCCCCAAAGGCACACCCCAGCACCTGTCAGTCTCTGCAGGGTGGGGTTGGGGTTGGCGTCAGTGCCATAATTCACTGCCATTCCTATTATGCATCTCTAACTCCTGCACTACCAATGCCAATGCCAGCGAGACAACATTCAGCATTGATAAATGCTTGTTTTTTATTACAGTTGGTTTTTGGACCAAAAAAGGTGAGAATGCCCATTTAGTCTGTCCACCCACGTCAGTGGGTCCAACATTCCCTTTTGCTTAAAAGATAATCCTCTAGTCTCTGCTTAAAAACATCCTTACTGCTGTTTATTACTATATCCTTAGGCAGTGAGTCCCATAGTCTACTCATTCATTGAACAAAGGAATATAGTCTACAATTCCTTTTGGTAAGTTCTAACAGAATTTGCATTTTGTGGGACCTTAATCCATCTGGTTTAACTTGAATCTCTAGCCCCATTTCTCTGGTTTAACTTGTATCTCTATCCCCATTTCTTTTACTAACTCTGAGTCATTCAGTATCTTGTACATCATCAAGAGGTCCCCTCTGACACATCTATGTTCCAGTCTGTACATGTCCAAGGTTTCCAGCCTGTCCTTATATGCTGGACACCAACCTGGTGGTTCTCCTTTAAACTCTCTCAACCCTATCCACATCCTTCCTTATAAATGGGCTCTACAACTGAGTGCAATAATTCAGATGTAGCCTAATAAATGTTTGATAGATAGGTATAATATAGTACACTGTCTATTTCTGGTTACAAAAGCTGTTTTTAACACAGTTTACCAAGGGATTTGCTCTCTGTACCAACTTTATACAATAAGTACTGAATTTTAGCTCCTTGTCAATTATAACACATGTATCTTTTTCTGTGTCCACTTCTTTAAATTCAATTTTTGTTTAAGTAATAAACTTGATTTGAATTATGTTTGCCAAGGTGAAAAACTGAGCATTTTTCTATGCCAAAACTCATTTTATTCATTATAGCCCATTTTTCTGTCTTAAGCAGGTCCTTTACTAAGTTGTTCTTATCATCAGTGGTTTTCATTGGACCACCAAGTTTAATGTTGTCTGCAAATTTGACTAAACAGCTGCTGATCATTTTGTTAATGTCACTAATAAATAATGAGAACAGGGCAGGACTCAGAAATGAGCTCTAGGGAACCCTGCTGGTGACTGTCTCTCATTTATTTATTTATTTAGTTTTTGTTGACTGGGTACATGCACTAGGCAGATTCTGCCTATCTTCAGGCACGACCCCAGGGGGAGGAGGATACAGATGAAATGCCAACTGACCTTGAACCAGAGTAAACATTAGATAAAACACCTTTGATATGTACAACTTGAGACCTGCTGCATAGCCAATTTTGCACTCATAGATTTACGTTTGCCCAGTCCCAAGCTTTCTATCTTATGTAATAATACAAAGTGGGAGACATTATCAAAAACTTTTTGAAAGTCTAGGAAAACAATGTCCACAGGTGTTTTCATTAATGCACTTAATGACCTTTTCATAGAAACATAACAGGTTGGTAATACTGGCCCTGTTCTTTTTAAATCTACGTTGTGCATTATCACAGATTCCTAGATTAGAGAGTTCCTCTTCTAATTTGTTTTTAATAAGTCTTTTCCCAATTTTACAAAGTATAGTCGTCAAACTAATGGGTCTATAGTTGGGCAGCTCTTTCCTATTGCCCTTTTTACGGCTGTGGGCATAGCCCAGCAGACGTTTTGCATTCAGAAAAGGGCTAATGTCAGTTTTGCTACCAAACAACATGGTAGTGTTAAAAATACATTCCTTCACTGAAGCCTCATTACTACGCTGCCTATGTGTGCATAGGAAGCTATAGAGCATTATTTTTCCTCTGACTTGAGAAGTTAATTGTGCCCAAAGAAAGTTAACTCATTATCTCCTGGCAGTCATTCTGTGTCAGATTACCAATGGATAGTACAGACATCATAGAACGTTATTGGAAGTAGAATGGGTTAAACACTTCCTGGAGCTTTCTGCATAACAATTAAGCTCTGCTGTGCCATCAGCCCCTAGACACACCTCATTAAGCCATTTGACACCACCATCCTAAGAGCAGTCATTCTGCTACTTTGCAGGCCATTTCATAGCAAAGAGTCCCAGTGGTGCCCGTTTCCAAATAGTACAGCAACTTCATTTTCTCAGGCAGGCAGTTCTGGGCTACTGCTTATATTGTACTGAATGTTCATAACCTGCAATAGGTGTTTACAACTGAATAATAGTAACCACATTTTCTTCACTTACAAATAGGTAGGCATGTATGTCTAATCTGATCAGTTCATAACATGCTGTATTGTGATTAAATGAACTGATAAATGGAGGCTTTGGTTTCTTTTACAAATTCATTTTTCCTGACCATGGATATACTAAAACAAATATTTCTCAACAAAAAGTTTAAAAATAAGGAGTTTAGCAATAATTTAGTTGATGAGGAATAAAGAGCTGATCCCTGGAAAATTACCTGGTTGGTGGGGGGCTGCCACAAGCAGAATGGGACTTCATGGATGGGGAGCTCATGGCAGCACAAGAGGCATGATGGCATTAAAAGATTAATGGTGTGGATGTAGAGGCACCAATATTTGAGCATGACTTTGGTAGAAGACTAAGTGACTTGGGGATGGAGGATCATCAGTAATTGAGTCTTGATATTTTTAGCATAATGGTTTTCTGAAACTTCAACATTCAATGGGTTAGACTCTGCAACCATCTGTAGAGCATGTCACTAAGCCACATGCAGTGGGGTATGGGTAAAAACCAGATTGCCAGACCTGGAACAGAGCTGTAAAATCTGGACTGGGCACAGCTTGTGCAAATATTGCTGATCCACTCACTCCAGATGATCTGGTCTGGCTTTCACCTATCTGGTCTAGTCCTGATGGTTCTGTTTTCAACCATGCTGAGGAAAGGTTAAAAAACAGAAATCCAGGCATGGACCAGTATGTAAAAGTCCCCTTCTGGCCATCAGTGAGCTGGTTCAAGTGTGCCTGTCATTAGGGCCCCAAAATTCAGAATTCGCCACCCCTTCCATGAGGTCTGCCCCCCCCCCAGAGTTAGAATATTTAGCAAGGGGGGCATGGGGGGGCACAGCCCCCTGCATAAAAACTGGGCAGTGACATTAATATCCTGGTGCCCTAATGATGGGTGCATTCAGACAGGTGCATTCCAATGGTGGAACCATTAAAGTTGGACTTAACAGTGCAGCCATAGTGACCAGACAATCAGTATTTGTGCACTTTGTACACAGTATGGCCAGTTTGGATTTTTACAGAACTGCTATGGTTCAGGTCTGTCAGTCCAGTTTTTAATCTATCAATCTTTATTTTATACTGAAAGGTACAGTATGTGAGCAAAAATGCCCATTTACACAAACGTCCAGTTAAACATAAAAAGAGAACAGAACATCAGGTCAAACACTTACATAGTAAAATATAGTATAAAAAGATCTAACATAAACAGGTCTAATACAGAGATCTTGAGGGATACACAGAAGAAAGGGGAAGCAAATCAATAACAGTGACAAATTTATAACATGGGGATTTAGTTGGAGGTACAGTTCAGGAACATGAACAGTTTGGTGATGCGTTGAAAAGAAGTGCAAGTCTGGCGACACCCAGATCCTGCATGTGGATGAGCATTCCCGCTGCATCATCTGCCTAGGCCCCAAACACTGTGAGAGTAGCCTGCCAATCCTTCAACCAGGCCACACATATTAGGCACCAGAAAGAGCACGAAGCCCACTTGCTGGAAGAGCACCTAGCTCTGATGGAAAAGGAGCTGCAGAATCTGTGGCAAAAATCTTCTTCTCCAATGCCAGAACCCAAAAAGAAGAAAAAGCACAGGGAGAGGCACCAAGACTGGGCTAGGTCTCCATCCACTTCGCAGCAACCATTGGGCACCACTGACACTGGAGAGGCCTCCACTTTGGTAAGTACACCTACTGCCAGGTCTCTTACCACTCCGGCAGATCAGACCACAGCCTCCATGCCTACTTTTCTCATGGTACAGTCAGGACTCTTTTTGGATGACAAAACCCCTATTGTGCTTCTTAGACCCATATCTTCTTCAAGGTCTATTACCAGAAGCGAGGTTGATAAGTCACTCCATGGGCCCACCAAGGAGCACACGGTCACAGCTGGTAAGCTGGACTCCAGCTCTGCTGTTGTCTTCATGGCCCTGGCTGATAAGTCAGACATTAGATCTTCTGACATCTGCATGGCAGCAGCTGATAAGTCGCTCCCCTGTTCCTCTGGGGACCGCACAACTGAGGCTCTCCCATCTGGGTCACAGGAACCCCTGATGTCAAGTTGAGTGAGCTGCCGGACACACAACAGTCTTTAGATGGGCTCCTCACTCCCACTGACCCAACCGAACCCTCCAGGCTTGCCTGAAGATCAAAAGCCAGAGGTGGGCACTAATTTGGAAGTATCCCTTCCTTCACTGGGTCAGTCTCTTCCTGTTTTGCCCACTGGGCCTGTTGTTAATCCCTCCAGGGACCTTCCATCAGGACCTCCTCAACCCAAGCCCCCTTGGACAACCAGGTTCCACCATCTTGGACTCTGGCTCCCCAGATGATGGTGGGTCTTCCATCGGGTTCTACTCACACCCTGACACCAAGTGCCCCTTCACCAGGTGACCCGTCGCTGGTTCAGGGTATGTCTGGCACTCCTGCCCTTCCTCAAATGCTGGAAATCCTTCTGTCAGGCCCCCAGATGCTGAATATTCCAGCACTGGACATTACTGTGCCTGATCCAGTGCTAGCCCCTTCGATTTGTCCCTATGGGGTCAATGCCTGGTCCTTCTGGACCTCCTGCTGGGCCTTCAGCTCCACCCCTGGTTGGACCTATGGGCAATGTGCCATGCTATCCATCCCCACAATACCTAATGTACTCTTCTCTGGGGTATCCAGTGCCTGGTTATCAACCCCATTATGTATCAGGGTACCAGACACTGGGCTATGTCTAATCAAGGGTATGCTCCTTCTGGCTTTCTCTACTCCTATCAGGCTCATTGATACCCTCAATATCAGACACCAGACTATCCATTACACCAGTCTCCTCCTCCTCCTCCTTAGCCTCAGCCTCTGCCTCCACAGCAGCCTCAGGCTGATATCCAGGCAATGTTCCAGACCCTGATTCAGGAGGCCAGGATTCAACTAGCCTTGGAGCTTGACTGTTGGAAACCAGTGGTGGCCTCTACTCCTACCTCATTTCTGACCCCTAGATCAGCCTCTCCCGTGGATTCCCATCTTTCTAGAGAAGGCTCATCTAGACATCAGGCCAGGGATTAAATCCAGGACACTCCTGTAAAAAGGATTCACACCTCCAGCAGGCATTCTTTGGAATCTGACTCCGACTCATGCTCCAGCTCTGGTAAGCATACACCTATAGAGCCTCAGCCTAAGAGTCACTGAAGTCCCCTCCAGAAGACGCTTCCATAGCAGAACTCCTCATAACTATACAAAATGCCTGTGGCTGGGCTATCCAGGAACAGGATCCAAAGTGGACAATGCTTGTGGAGCATCTAGACATGACTGACACAGCTCCTATACCCATACTGCCTTGGACTGGGCCCTATGAAGACCTGACATCCACTATCTGGCAACAGCCTTCCTCCATTCCAGCTGTTTCAAAAAAGACAGACAGGATGTACTACCCACCAGATGAGGTCACACACTTTACTGGCCATCCTAATGCAGACTCAGTTGTTAACACAGCTGCCCATGACAGGACCGCTAAACCTAAACATTTGAGCATGTCTTCTCCTGATAAGGAGTCTAAGCAACTGGACAATTTTGGTCACAAGATCCATTCCTCCTCCACTTGCACCCTCAGGTCCCTTAATTATGTGGCTTATATGGTTTCCTACCAGAAACCTTCCCTGGCCTCACTCAAGTCCAAGCTGGAAGCTATCCAGGACCAGGAGCTTAAGGCCAAGATTGCCAAGACAGTGAGAATGGCTTAAATCTCCTGTCGTCATACCCTCCTGGCCACTTATTACACAGTAGACTCAGTTGTTTGCACCACAGCTACTGCTGTCTGCATTAGGTGGCATTCATAGCTCAGGATTACTGGCCTGGCACAAGACATCCAGGCCTCCATCCTGGATTACCTTTCAGGATATCAGTGTTATTCAGAGGTGACACCAAGGAAATTATCACTGAATTGCAGGACCATGGTAAATCCATCTGTGAAGTCTGCTTTATGTACTGAGGGGGTTACAAAGGCATACAGCCTTTTCATCAACAACAGAGACACCAGACCAAAAAGGCCCCTGCCAAACACCAGGTCAAATGCTGGTATCCAATATCAAGAACCCTTACTCCCTCTGCCAAGTCCCAGAAGCCCCCCGGAGGGGCTGCTGATTCCCTCCCCTCAGCCTCCTGACTCATGGGGGACCCCTCTGCCTCCTCCAGATCCTCTGGGGGAAACAGTGGGGGAGAAGATTTGCCTCCACCTTCTGGGGTTGCAGGACATAACCACTGACACTTGGGTCCTTCAATTAATAGCAAGAGGTCACACCATAGAGTTCCTAGACAGGCCTCCTGACAACCCCCTGGCCTCTCCCATTATCCTCAAAGGCATCTGTCTTTGATAGGGGATGAGATACAGGCTCTTCTTCAAAAGTCAGACATAGAGCCCTGGGCTCCAGCACAGATAGGAAGTGGGTACTACTTCAATTTTTTCCTAGTGCCCAAAAAGTTGGGTGACCTAAGACCCATCTTGGACCTCAGCTTGCTCAACCTGTACATCGAGTGCAAAAGGTTCTGCATGCTCACCATCCAGGGACTTCTACCGAAGACAAATAGTGTCCTGCACTGACAGAGGTGCAATAAATCCCACAATAAATTCAAATGAATGCTAAAATTTCAGTAATCAAGAAAACAGCTTTATTGTTGCATAGAGATTCAGGTACTGGGAATTGCCCAAGAGCCTTGGTGCTTCACTCCAATGAGCTTTGTAAGGAGGCTAACTGTTGGTGTTACTGGTGATATTTTATATTGTCATCAATTAGCCATATTCCAATTAATTGCCTTGGTTACATTTACCACCATATAGTACTTAATTATGACTCCATTATTATCACCAATTTTACACTCAGTAATAAAACATTCACTAAAAAATCATGCCTAATAATATGACTTACTTTGTCAAAAAAATGTAAAGATATTCACATGTTAAAGAAAAAGGAAAAATAATTGTGAATAACTGAGAGAAATGAAAAATATAGCACTGTGGATGATTGTTTTGTTTTCGCTTATCCAGGGACTTCTATCCCTGCTCCACAAGGGCCATTGACTTTGTGTGCTGGACATGCAGGATGCTTACCTGCACATCCCTGTCTTCTAAGTCAATTGCCACTTTCTTTGGTTTGCCTTCCAGTGGGAACATTACCAGTTCAAAGCTCTCCCTTTTGGCCTATCCTTGGCACCTTGGGTTTTTACCAAGTGCCTAGCAGTGGTGATTGTGGTCCTGTGCTGCAGAGGGATCTAATTGTGCCTGTATCTGGATGACTGGCTTCTGTCAGCCCCATCACAGAACAGTCTGAGAGAGTCCCTCTCCTTCACCCTGGACCTCTTTTCCAGACTTTGAATAACAGTTAACTATCCCAAGTCCCACCTCTCCCCCTCCCAGTGCCAACAATGGATTTGGGGTGGTACTGGATACTGTCCAGGGCAGGGCCTTCCTCCCATCTGACAGAATGGAGCCCCTGCAAGAACAGGCCAGATTAGTGGCCAGCTCATGCTGGACCACAGCACAGTTGATCTTCCATCTTCTCGGGCTGATGGCAGCTGTGTTCCCTACAGTTCCTCTAGCCAGACTGCATATGAGGGTGACCCAATGGACTCTTCATGCCCAATGAGATCAGCGGCTGGACACCCTAGACCACAGGGTCCTAGTGTCTGGGTACATGAAGAAGGAGCTTCTTTGGTGGCAGGAGTTGCCCAATCTCTTCATGGAGGTTTCCTTTCAACTCCCTGCCCCTACCATGACCCTTACCATGGATGCTTCATGGCAAAACTGGGAAGACCATCAGATTATAGGAACATGGTCTTAGCTAGAAGCATCTCTACACATCAGTGTGTTAGAAATGAGGGCAGTGCTGTATGCCCTCTAGGCTTTCCAGCCTCTTCTATGTTCAGGGACACTCCTGGTTCAGACCAACAATATATCTGTGGTCTGGTACCTGAACAAACAGGGAGGCACTCACTCTTACCCTCTATGCTGGGAGGTGATACAAGTGTGGTACTGGGCAGCCCAGCATGACCTCCACCTGACTTCTGTCCATGTGATGGGCATCAGCAACATCCTGGCAGACAGTCTCAGCCACACCATTGCCAGGGCTCATGAGAGGGAGCTAAATCAAGAGGTGGTCAAAAGCTTATTTGACCTGTGGGGTTGGCCAGAGATATATCTCTTTGTCTCCTCATCCAACACAAAACTACCCAATTTTTGCTCTCTCATTTCCAGGTGTGGTGTTTTCTGGTGAGACACACTGTCTGTTTGCTGGATAGAGAGGTTCTTGTATGCCTTTCCTCCCTTCCCAGTCCTTCAAAGGCTTCTCCTGAAGCTACAGGCAGAAGAGACTCACATGATTTTAATAGCCCCTCTTTGGCCTCATCAGATTTGGTTCCCTCTGCTTCAACAGCTATTGATGGAACCCCCAGTACCTCAGCGTCTCTGCCACGATCTTATGGCTCAGGAGCAGGGCACACTGGTGCATCCCATCCTCAAATCCCTCCAGCTGCATGCATGGCACCTGTGGACATAGCTGCTTCATGCTTTGGAGTTTCCGCCCTAGTGGCCCAGGTCCTCATAGAGGCCAGAAAGCCTTCTACCAGAACTACTTATGCCATGAAATGGAAAAGATTCTCCATTTGGGCAGTCTCCAAGGGTTGGGACCCTTTTTCTTGCCTGGTGCCCCAGGTCATGAAGTACCTCTTGCATCTTTCAGATCTCAGCCTCAGCTATTCTTCTTTGAAGGTCCAACTGTCTGCCATTTCAGCCTACCACCTCCCCATGGATGGCAAAACCATAGCTCAGTTGGAGATTTCTAAAATCTTCCTGAAAGTAATTTTCCTTCTGAAACCACCGATTTGTAATCCAGTCCCCCTTTGGGATGTGAATTTTGTTTTGGATAAACTTACTTTGCCTCTTTTTGAAACAGCAGCAAGTTGTGATATGCACTATTTGTCTTGGAAAGCACTTTTCTTAGTTGCTATTACTTCAGCTTGAAGAATTTCAGAGCTTCAGGCTCTGGTGTGTAAGGAGCCTTATTTGATTTTCAACAGAGACCTGGTGGCTCTGCGTACAAATCTTAAGTTTTTATCTAAAATTGTTTCTGAGTTTACATTGAATCAGACAATTCAACTGCTGGTATTCTTCCCTGAGTATTCTAATCTGGAGGAGGCTCTTCTGCACACTATGGATGTGTACAGAATTCTGCATTACTACACTAACTGGACTAAAGATGTTTGTAGGTCTGATCAGTTGTTTGTTTCCTTTGAGCCCCAAAGACAGGGCATAGAAGTTTCAAAACAGTGCCTTTCTAAATGGTTGGCAAACTGCATTGTTTTCTGTTACCAGAAGTACAATAAACCTCTTCTGGGGGAAGTGAAATGGCACTCAGCCAGAGGCAATGCTGCTTCTACTGCTTATTTCAGAAACATCTCAGTCACAGACATTTGTGCGGCTATGAATCTGCTCTGCAGTGAGCTGTACTTTCTTTATTTCCATAACTGTTATGTTATTTTTGCCTGTGCACCCACCTGATATGCAGAGCAATTGAGCACATCACCTGTTGCTGCTGTATTTGCCCCCTCTTCATTTTATAGCCACTTCTCTTCCATCCCACATTGTTTTATTTTTATTAACTTTATTCCTCTCACTTAAATTATGTATCATGTAGAATAACTCTCATTGTTATTATCTTTTTAAAAAAATTGTCAACTGTGCAGACATGTTTGCAAAAAATGAATTATAATAGTGAGACTTTTGAAATATTATTTGACTTACCATACTTATGCTTGTCTATCCACTTACTCAGTCTCCTACTTGTTTCTGTTCTTGTACTAACTAATTCCTGCTGCTCCATATCAAAGGGTTGTTGATTTTCATATCATGTGTTCCTGGGGTGGAGCAGCAATAAAAGATAAACTATGCAATACCCTCAATAACACACCTACCTCAGTTTACTTTTACCTAATGCCTATTTTTAGGCATTGTACAGTAATATCTTCCTTCAAGAGACCAACTTGTAATGAAATTTGAATGAAATGTATAAGATTTACATTGACATTTGGGTACATGCCCTTTTATATTATACTAATTATGTGTGTGTACACTGTATAGCAATCTCTAAAAACTTCAATTAAACACATCAAATGTCTTCCTAAAAATGTCTCAACATTGTGTTTATCTTGTACCTTGTCACAACATATAGTGTTTGCAGTTAAGGTACAGTACCTTCATGTACAGTATATGATGGCCCAGTTCTGTTGAGTTGATTGCTATAACAGTGCAAAGAATAAAATATGAAACATATAGTTAACTGCAATACAGATGGTGGCGTTATTTTTATATCTGCCCTTTCTCAATGTACCATACTTTGATTCAGTTAGTGTAAGCAATGGCAATTCATGTTTATTTTTAAGCCCATGAAACACCCTTATCTAGTTAATGCATTTATAGCTGCAGTGGCTCTGCCAGAGTTTGTTAAATAGTGGCATCACAATTGCCTTCTTCCAATCTGATAGTATTTCCCTAAGGTAAATGAGGTATTGTATATGCATGTCAGTGGCTCTACAATTAATGCCCTTAGCTCGAGTAGCATTCGAGGGTGCAACATGTCTGGGCCAAAGGATTTATTTGGTTTAATCTGTGATAATACTATACAGAAGGTTATTTTCACTATCCATTTATTTTTGCTATATTCACTATTGCTGACAATCAGTGAAAATAAAGGGATAGTGAAAAATAATTGACAGCTGATTGTCAGTACTACTGTGTTGAAGAGTATGCTGTCCACACTAATTCTATCAGATGTGACTATGTATACAAGGTTGACTCCTGTTAAATATAACAAATGCTAATTTAACCTGCTGTACCAGGGTTTTAAATAATTGATTAGCAGTTTTTTTCTTGGGGAAAATACTAACTGTACAGAAAGCATTTATATAGGTTTTCTAGAAGTGTAATGTTTGTTAAACACAGTGAGGCAAGTGCAATGCATTTTCACAATGTTTTAGAACTTTTATGAGCAAAACGCGAATCAATTTTTAGAGTTAAATAAAACCCTGTATACAGTAATTCCAACACTTCAGATGTAGTAAATGCTTTATCTATTACAGTATTATCATTTGGATGAGTTACTGTACCTTGTTGTATACCATATCTCTGTTGAATACCTCACAAAAATACTCATTAAAATGTTAGTCATTTCTTGTGGATCACTGATTTCCACACCTTTTGAGATGACTGGTCCAACGGCACTATCAGTAGTCTTCAGATTATTTATATAAGTGTAGACGGTCTTGTTATTATCTTTAACGTGTGCGATATGAAATTCTAATTTATTTCATTCAGATTTTGATTCAGTTTTTGAACTTTTTTATTTAAACCTTATAAATAGATATAGTGACTGCATCTCGATTTTTTCATGTTTTTGTAGGCTTGCTTAATCTTTGCCTTGCTTTTTTTTCAGAAATGTTATACCAGTGCTTTCCCTTTAAAGGTTATTTTAATTTTGATCCCTCACACATCTAATTTCAATTGCAATATACATTCATGTTCTTGCACTTTGCATTTATTGTGATCTGGTTCTTTTCACTTAAGGTCTTTTTTTTCAATGCTGTATTATTTTTTTTTATATTTAGTCCCATACTTGGCAGTCTTGGACAGACTAGATGGGTTGCTGGGCCTTATCTGCAGCTATTTTCTATGTTTCTATGTATTATTATATTTCTAATCTTTCTTTCCATTTTATATGTGGTGGTATCTCTTTGTTCACTTTATCATTTTATACATGTTTGTGAACCTATTGATTGGTCTATCCTCCCTCACAAGAATTGTATTAGGATTAATTGTATATTTTATTAGATATTTATACATATCAACATTAGAAAATACAATTGTAAAATGTAGGTATTTTGAAAATTAGCACAGATTTGGATTCTTAAGTTATATCTAAAAACTAGAAATGAATGTGTTTATTCTTTACCGAAAAAACACTAGTATCTTCTGACTCTCATATCATGTATGTGTACAGCTGTTAACAAAGTCTTAATTATATGTTCTTCCTAAGTATCTTTGAAAATCATAGTTCACCTTAGCATTGTGTTTACATCAAATCATCTAGGACACATAAACACTTTGTCACCAAAATATGCTTATTAAACATAAATGAAGCAACAAAAACACAACTGAGGAAACATATCATAAATGATTAAAAGAGTAGAATCACCACATAACATTTATACAGGAGTAGTCTAGCCTGTATATTAGAGTTGAATGAGCACTTTAATGTTAAACCCTGATTTTTGCACCTTAATGACACTGCCCAATGGACTAATCAATTTACTTAAAATTAGGAAGACCCAGAGTTGGTGCCAAGATGTCTCGGTCCTGAAAATTGCATTGCAATGGGTTCACTGGGGGCAAAGTTATAGAGGTGCAGTGCAAAAAACATATCACTAAAAAATCTTATCTTAAACCTGAAACTTGCAGGCTTAATAGAATTTGCCCCAAGGTTTGAGCTTTTTAAGCCCCTAATTTGCCCCATTTTTGAGAAAATTAAGAAGAACCCTGCACACACTCAGTTTAAAAATGGAACATTCTAAGGATAATGGAATTTTTATGACAATTTATCTTAACATGGTCAATTGATGAAAATGCATGTATGTATGGGGGACCGGGATATCCTGTTGCTGTAAACAGCATCTGCATCGGGTTCAGTAGTGTTTGTTCAGTGGGTGGGTGGGGATATGAATCTGTGCATAGTCCTGCCCCCACTGAACAGAGTTGTGCATGGTGTTACAATGTAAATGACCTTTTGACCACCATTGGCCATATCTGCAGTCTCCTAAATGTAAACCAGACAGTGGGGGGCCAATCACCAGTCTAGCAAAACAATTCAATTTTCCAACACAGGGTTGCCCACCCCAGTGCCAGTTTAGTTGCCTCCTCTGTTTCTTTGTAATTTTATTTTCTGAGACTGGGGTGCCCAGTCCCCAGTGCCAGATAAGTCCTCCTGTCAACCCACTTGAGATGTTGACACCAGGGTGCCCAATCCCTGGGGCTGACGTCATAACCTCCCTCACCTGCAACAAGTATGCAATACAGGTGTGACCAGCCACAGTGTTGGAAAACATCAAACCAACACTGGAGTGCCCAGTCCCCAGTGTCAGTACCTGTAATTAAAAATGGTCCCTTAATGTATTTTCTTTTTTTTAACCTGTAATAAAGAAAACAGTCCATAGTTGCCTGCTGCACCTGTCCCTTCCCCTGCACTCACTGCCACCCCACCCCAACCGGCTACTCAGCACCCACCACATCTCACACCCCCCACACCCACCAGTCACCTAAATTCTGCCTAATGCCATAATCCTCACTGGATCAGAGACACATATTCACCCTTCAAAGCTAGACTGGGAACTGAAGAAATCAGGGGTTTTAAAAAGACTTGTGGATACCACAAGTCCCTGGTGTGCTGAACACACAGGACAGGGGGCTTTGGCATTCCTGTGGCACCGATGCCAATTTTCTTTCAGGTGCACCAAATGCCACAAGTTATACCAGCTCCCCCAGGTCTAACTTTGCACCACTTAGGACCCCTTTTAATGGGGCTTGCACCAAATAGTTGGTGCAAGCTTCTGTAAAACATGAAAAGTGTCACAGCTGTGACCAATGTATTAAAACTGGGCAGAGTTTGGTGCAGTTGTGCTAAACATTGGGGTTGATGCAGGGCTTGACTCAAGTGCTGTGTTAACCTTTTAAAATTGGGCCCCAGGTAAGTGCAGTTAATGCATTTCAATGTGCTTTCAACTTTTACTCATAACTTGGTTATTGTAATATCCGCCCCCCAGTTTTAAACAAGGTATTTTTGAGACCACATCTCATGAACAAGGGAAGTGAAATGCTTCAGTACAGTTTGAAAGATGATTTTGCAGTTGCTCTGGGACATCATCTTTCAGGTGGGATTTGAACATTTTCACCTACCAGGTTTACGAGCCGGGTCATAAAAAGACTGTTAAAAATGTCGGTTAAAAATATTAAACAACAAAGTTGCATTAGAAGGTACGTTAATAGTGTTTAACACTCGTTCACAATTTTGGTAATTTTCAATATTTTGACTGCAAATTTTCAATATAGCCATTTTTTCACACTACCTCTTGAGCATGACAGGTGTCATTTTTCAAATCCTGACCAAAATGTGTTTTTGCACTTGGGGTGCAGAATCACATTTTGGATGAAATTTGAACATTTTCACCTATTGGGTTCATGAGGCAGGCTCATACGAAAACTGCAGTATATTGCAAATTTGGGGTCAAAACACTAAAACACAACAAAGTTATGAAGGTACATTGACATTTTTTCATGCTTGCTTACAACTTTGGTAATTTTCACTATTTTGACACCAAATGTTCGCCACAGTCATTTTTGCATACCCCCTCATGAATAGGACAAGTGTGGCATTTCACATCCTGGCTAAAACATGTTTTCACACTTGTGATGTGAAATGATGTTTTGGCCAGTATTTTATAAATGACACAATTGTGTTCAGAAGGGAGGGGTTCATAGAAACACTATGTTGAAAATTTGGGGTCAAAGTGTTACAAAAAAATTATGTTGTAATGTTGTTTGCAGGGACGGTCATTGGGACAATGAGGACCAAGTTATCTTTCCTGTGCCAGTGAACTGAGTTTGGATGCAAGCTGTGTTAACCAGCTTATTGGATCTAGGCTAGGTTGAAGATGCTGTGGGGTGCACCACCAACCCCAGCGTGGGAAGGGACAGAGCAGTGTTCTGGCACACAGATGACACTTTGTGATGTGCGAGGTGACTACCCTCACAAGGGGTTGATGTGCATGTCAAGGCATGATTGGCTTATGCACAGTGTCAGGCAAGTGAGATGGCAAGAAAAATGAGGAAAAATTTACCTGGCAGTATGAATGTCAGGTCACTGAGGCTCTGAATCCCATGACAGGAACCCTACTGCTGTTAGCCACCAAGCCCTCATCATCCTCAATCGTAGGAACTTACTTTGTACCGTTGGTACTCCCCACATAGATTTTACCCCATGAAGAGGGTAGAAGGGGGATCAACATTCACTACCACTTGATTATCTGCCACTTTGGCAGTCTGTCACCCTGGCAGTGTTGCAGGGTATGCTAAAGATGTTGGCTTCATCCTGCTATGGTATCAGTCGATGAGCAGAGCAACCTGTTCCCTCCAAGAGAAGAGGGGGCCCAGTGGGCCCAGGATGCTGAATCCTGTTGACATCCCCCTTGCTGCCCTTCACAAGCAACCCAAGTATGTTCCTGAACCCAGGTTGCTGCTGTGGTTCACATATCTACCCACCTAACGAACCCATTTTAAACCTCCCCTCAAAAAACTACAACCCCATTCCACACAGTGCACACATATGCTATAGACAGCGATATTTGTTTTCTGAAACCAGTTTTACCCAGTTGCATTAAATTGCATTTCACAGGTTGGATTGGAAATATCTGGTTGTTTTGATCAAATGTAATAAATACACAGTATATGGTTAGCTCATATTGTGTATGGATTTCTATAGATGCAATTTTATTGTTGTAGGGCAGTTCAAGGATCACCAAAAGTTGTAATACAGTTCAGAGGTCATGAAAGGTTGTTGTAGTATAGTTGTGACATCACTACTATACTACAAAAACTTTTACCTTTGAAGTTTATCCCAAGAGTCTCTTCTTGTTGACTCCCCTGCCCCACCTTCAGCCATAATATACGTCTGCCATTTATATTTTATATTTTAAAATACATTTTTTTCCTTGCTTTACTAAGAACAGATGTACTTCAGCCCATTTTATTTAGTCATATACTGTAAAACCCATATACTATGAAAAATAATATATGGACAACCAAAACACCACTTGGTCTGCGTTTCCATTTCAGGGTTGAGAAAACATCAGGGAATGCTTGAGCTTTGCTCTCGAGTTCTCTATAATGTTATCTTGACCCCTCAATGTAAACACAGCCTTGTTGTGTATGGTTGCCCATACATTATTCTATATGTGCTGTACATGTGAAACATTAACTGTGTTGCTTATAGGAATTATTTTGATTTTTATGTATAATTCTAAGTGCAAGAAAACCAAAAAGGTGCTCCATGTAAACTGCTCGTCCCAGGTAAAAGTCAAATGAAAAGCAAAAGAGAACCTGCACCGAGCATCAGGATTCACTAAACAGCAACTTTATAAAAGTGATCTACAATGCTCTACAAAGCACAATTACTGCATACAAAAGGCAGTCATACCATACCAGATGGTGGTAATGGAGACCTGATGCTGCTGATTAGAAGATCATGATTGAGATAAAATGTATTGACTAACTTGATTGAAATGTATTAATGTCTGTTTCTACCTCTCTCTTTTCCAGATACCTGCCAATTAAGGGTCACTTGAGCTATCAAGACTAGACAGCCAGATGTTTGACTGGCAAGCCATCATGGTCTGTGGAGCAATATGTTAGTAGCCTTGGATGGAGGCATTCAGTACAGGACTTTCTGGAATTTAATTCTTCTATTAGCTGCTCTATAACAATTGCAAACAATTTGGTAATGCACCAGTTAGGGTCAAAGCAGCAAAAGTTGGGGAATGTGGCATTAGGGTTTACAACCTTAACACTCCCCTCCAGCCAGCACATCAGGTGTGGGGTATGCCTTGGGATACTAAAGCCTAACAATCACCCCTTTCCATCCATAAATAAGGTCAGATGTGTACAGTGTACTAAAATGGGGTGAGCGTTAGGCTTAAGTTCCCCAAGGCACACTCCACACCTGATGTGCTGGCTGGAGGGGGAGTGTTAGGATTGTAAATCCTAATGCCATATTTCCCAGTTTTTGTTGCTTTGACCCTAACTGGTGCATTAATGAAGTTTTTGCAATTTATTTCCTTACTTTTTGAGATAATATAGTCATATCTCTATTTTACTGTGGTAGTACAGGGTCCTTCAGACCCTGATCTATAAATAATTTTGTCAGATTTTATTTTTCTGACTGTCATTTGCCTGTTCTCTGGTATTCACTGCCCCCCCCCCCAGCCTACATTTGTGCCCGGTCCCCATTAATTTTAAATTAATCGCTCTGGCATCTAGTGGCACCCCCTACTCTCCAGTTTCACTAAATATAGTTTATATTATATTTTCATTGGTGTTCAGTGGTCTCCTCACCCTCCAACTGTGCCCCAGTCCCCATCAATATATGCTTAATAGCCCTGGTGTCTAGTGGCAACCCCCATCCTCCAATTCCCATATATGTTTTGTTATTACATTGATGTCCAGTGGTATCCCACACTCCCATGTTCCTCTTAATCTGTAAATAAGAAAACTGTCCCTCAAAGTATTTATTTTTTAAACCTGTAAAAAAAAGTCCACATCCACTCGCACCTGCACCCCCACCTGATCTCACACTGTGCACCTACCTCCCCACACCTCCTACACCATCCCACACACCCACACTCACCCAACATGCTCCCATTGTGAAGATCCACTCTCCAACCAAAGACACATCTTGCTGTTGGAACTGGAGATTGCTGTCTGACAAGTAAGGTAACTGCAGTTGGAACTGAACCACAGTTACCTTATCTGTCATACAGCAGTGTGAACAAAGAAAGACTCACAGAAAAAGCATTAGTGAGCCATGATTAGTGGTGGGCAAAGTTCCTAAACTTCTCTAGGTGGAGAGCTTTGTGTATAATGCTGAATTTGCCTATTACTCCACAGTGTGAAGCATATAACTTCTCCTTTGGTTTTAAACACAATGTTCCATTGGTTATGATTTACTTCATGTTAACTTCGCCTTTTGTATTGATTCACCCTTAATATTAAAGTGAAGTTTCATTGGTTATAATGGACTTTGCTTTAACTTTGCCTTGTTATTGCTCTTTAAGGTGAATTTTGCAGTGATTCATTGGATAGCAGGTCACATGGGCTCTATATTGTCTTGCACAGCCTCCTTTCATCATAGTGTGTGCTGCGGAAAGCTGGATACAGTTTACTGTCAGAACTCTGAGTTTCAAACCCTCTAAAAACCTTTAAAAATGCCTTTTTGATACAAAACTTTGTGTCAACATTTAATACATCGATTGCAGGAAACCCTTGTGTGTTTATATCATTGAGCATTTATTGATTTTGTGTGCATATTGAATGTTAATTTAGTACATACAGTGTCCGTACTGACAGACACTGTAGAAGTGTACTTCAGGGAAGGGGCGCATCTGTGGTGGAGGGAGATTCACAGTGAGAAAGGCAGTCTTTCTAACTGTTGTTGGGTAGCTAGTGTGTTAGTATTTGTGTGTTCATGTACAAACAGTAATACCTATTGTCATTTTTGATCATTTTTTGCTGTTTGCTGTAGTGCAGTGCATTTTTTCAGTTGGTTTAAAAGATTTCATTATAGTGTACTGAACTGTTAAATTTTCTGTGCATTACCTGTAGTGTGTGTGTGTGTGTGTGCGTGTGTGCATGCCATTAAGTCAGACACATATTATTGTGCCACACCATAATTGCAGCACTCTGAATCTCTTATCCGTCTGTGATATTTTTTTACTGCTTCATTCTGTCTACATAGTGGACTGGTACTGCAGCTGTTCTCCCCCCCCAAAAAAAAAATGTATTATTTTTCCAGTTTTTGATTTGTGTGACCAATGGTTAAAGTGTTGTTGTGCCTGCGTGGCTACATCTCTTGAGTGCACAGTCGCCAGCTGTCTGTGCATCTGCATCAGTTTAGGGCCCAGTCTCCATCTGTAAGTCACAGTTGTTGTTGTTTAGCTTCCCATCCACCTCGAAGTTCAGAAATCTAAATTTGTTCCTAATTTTGTGTGTAATCCAAAAACAATGCCTGCAAAGAGACATACTTGCAAAGACGGTTCTGCTCTTGTAGTGACTTACTAATAGTTTGGTATTTTAAGCTGGATATAACAGATAGGAACAGCCACATGTGACAGAATATTTTAGTGCAATGAAGTCAGAATAATTTCTTCTTCGTCTTTTTGTAGGTAACATTTAGGTGACAAAGAACCTCTGTGCGCAAACACTGAGGCAAGGGTTACCCAAAGGGCATTTGGCTGGGAAGCCAAGTTTCAAGAAAATACAAAATCACACATGCCCCCACAATGCAAAGCATCACGGCTACATATGCAAATCACCACAGAATGTTATGCTGGTCCAACTTTAAGCAGAATTGCATGGTGCGAAAGGCCTCTCACACAGTTTGCAAAGGGTGCTAACAGAAGACATAGACACGTGTTTAGTCCTACCAGGACTCACATGTATGCTCCTGCCTGTTTGACACCCCAGTGGGTGGGACCAGCTACCCCTAAGGCAGTGTGCCTTGGATATATGTTGGTGAACCCATTAAAATAAAAAACTATTTAAAGACAAAGAACCTCTGTGCGCAAACACTGAGGCAAGGGTTACCCCAAAGGGCATTTGGCTGGGAAGCCAAGTTTCAAGAAAATACAAAATCACACATGCCCCCACAATGCAAAGCATCACGGGCTACATATGCAAATCACCACAGAATGTTATGCTGGTCCAACTTTAAGCAGAATTGCATGGTGCCGAAAGGCCCTCTCACACAGTTTGCAAAGGGTGCTAACTGAAGACATAGACACGTGTTTCGTCCTACCAGGACTCATCAGTATGCCTCGTCTGTTTGACACCCCAGTGGGTGCTGTGTGCTGCCATTGGTGCTTTCTTCAAATCAGAACACGTGCAACTTGTATGAATCTGGAGTATACACAGAAAACCTGTAAAGAAGACAAAACCATTATTGAAACTTGTTTTAAAATGATGCCGCCCCCCCCCCCCAAAAAAAATAATTACTTACCTTTCTTGGCTTGACAGTTTTCGTAGAGCAAAAGTCAGCAGCAAACCAAAATGTGTGCAACCAAAGTAGAACTCGATAACCTGTGAGAAAAAAAAAGAAAAATAAAATAAGATTACATATATATATATATATATATACTGTATATATAGAAAGTAAATGTCTGGGTCTCTGAAAAAACATGGACATGAAATGTACAGTAACTTACCAATGGTGGTATGAATACATGACGTAGGGCAGTATGTTTCAGGCAGTACAGCAGATTAATGGTCCTCCAGAACACCATAGTATGGTTCACCCAATGGTCATCTGTGGCTATCATCATTTGGCAACACACTGTGCATCAGCTCAGTCAGCGCGGCAGCAGCAGAATACAGAAGTACAACAGCAGCAGCAGGCACTAGAGTTGTGGCTGTTAATGCTCTCTTTAATTAGTGCATCCTGAAATAAGTGTGACAATTCTGCACATTTTCTCAAGTTATATTCCTCATCTGGGGTTTGGCCTTTTCATGACAGTTTAACAGCAGCCATTTTAGTGGGCACACTTATGCAGAGCTTTAATGTGGGATTTTAATGACATGTACAGACAGGACCATAAACATTACAAGCAGAAACTGGCGTCACAATGCAAGGATGTCATTTAACACAAAGTGATGCATTTCTGGACTTGCATTAACTTTCAGCTGGGATTTTCATGAAATTAAAATGGGGAGGAGGTGCATTCAAACACAAAATAGCACACTGTGGGGGTGTGCATGCTAGGTGTTGTGTTATGGTTGGGGAATATTGCCCTGGTGATTTAACTGCATGTTCAGAAAGGGAACAAGTATTTTCGCAGTTGTTAGTTAATTTACTTTATTTTTAACATGACTGATGGTCATGAAAAAGGTGGTCGCTGCGTGCTTTCATTACAGGTGAAACGGTCCTCCCATAAGTCATGCTGCAATAGAGGTATCATGAAGATGGTTTTTTTTAGTGGCACAAGCTTAAATTAAATGAAAGCATGAAGTGGATGCACAGTTGACGATCACATGACTTATTATTATCATTACAGTAAATACAGTAATGAGTAAACAACAAAATGGTTATTTTGTGAAGCATAATGACGTGTGTGGTGGGTGGACTTTGTGGTACGTGTGTAATGGGATTTACCATGATGGACAAGAAATATATGATTAATAAAACGTCCACCCCATGAAGGTCGTCTTGGCTCTTAGTATCTTTATTAATAAATATTTTTTCTTTTCTTACATAATATAAGATCATGTTCAGTTACTGTTTTCTGTGTTACCATGCTCAGTGTGGGTGACAGCTGATGCTGTACCCACTCACAGGTCCTGGAACAGGCATCTTACAGCCGACCTCCCATTCGTTTGTACAACTGGGGAGCCATGGATGCACTATTCATAGCCTGGAGCATACACTGCAAATGGCATTGCAGGATACAGCATCCCGTGGCACCCAAGTTACCTCAGCAGCCTGGAGGGTGGCATGTTACACAGGGGAACGGAGGAGAGTGTGGGCCTGCAGCGGTGTATGACAGCAGGAAGATACAGCATTGACAGGGCATGCATTGGAGGTATGGCAATTCCCTCTTAGGGTTTGCCAGGTACATGCACATGGCTGCATACACTGGTGGGTCCACAGCTTGTGTAGTGCCCCAATGCATGGTACAGCCACTTGGGTCATTCCAGAGTGAAGGTCCCCTGCCCAGGTCCAGTCCAATCGGTGGCTGGCCATGGCAGGGTGTGGAGGTCAGTGCCAGTCTCTGCAACAGGTCAGATATGGGGGAGAGGGGAGTGTCTATGCACCAAGGCAGTGGGTGGTGGTCCTCTATGCTATGGATATGGACCATGGTTTCCTCTGGTGCAATTGGGTCCAGGGGGGCCTACACTATGGAGCTTTTCAGGGATGGAGTTGGATCAATCGGGGATGGGAGGGGGTACCTCTAGTCCACCAGGGCTGCCAGGCTGCTGTGCACCTGGTTACACTTCCACAGCCCACCTGTGAGTGGCTGGCCAGGTTAGGTCAGCTATTCATGGCCTAACTGTGGGCTGCACTGCTCTGGACTGCAAGGGACACATTCCCAATGAGTATGCCCCAGCATGGCATATGCATGGAAATGCACCCTTAACTTGCATGGCATACTATTTGTGTGCACTCTGGCCTATTCCCTTTTGACTGTTGCATCCCGCACATTTGAATATAACGTTGCAGTACATTGTTGGAATTGTACAGCAAATCTCCCTTTTCTGCCAGGATGCTTCTCTCATCTCCTTTGAATATGGGGGCCCGGGACTAGGCTACCCTGAAGAAATACATTATCAAAATGGTAAAATCATGACCCCACTGAAAACAAGATATTGCATCTAATCTGGGACAGCTTGAGTAAATACAGTGCAAAAATGTGTAAGTGAAGATCCCTATGACAATGAGATGTTACATCTCCACTGCGCTATCCAGGATACAAAATATAGGATAAGAAATATTTCAAGAAAATGTACTCTAAACTGAACTTCACTGTGTTCCCTGACATAAAGTTTCTTTATTGTTTGATAACATATTAGAATGCAGTATTTATTCTGAATGTTGTGGCCATGAGGATGGTGTGTACAGAGTGTATGTGTTTGTGTATCAAGGATATAAAATATAGGATAAGAAATATTAAAATAAATCTACTCTAAACTGAACTTCACTGTGTTCACTGGCATAAATGGTTTCTTTATAGTTTTATAACATATTAGAATGCAGCATTTATTATGAAAATTGTAGCCATGAGGATGGTGTGTAAAGAGTGTGTGTGTATATACAGTGTGTGTGTGTGTGTGTGTGTGTCCAGGATATAAAATATAGGATAAGAAATATTTAATAGAAATGTACTCTAAACTGAATTCACTGTGGTCACTGACATAAACAATTTCTTTATAGTTTTATAACATATTAGAATGCAGTATTTATTTTGAATGTTTTGGCCATGAAGATAGTGTGTACAGAGTGTGTGTGTGTGTGTGTGTGTTTTTGTTGTAGCACAATATATTTTTTCCCAAAAAGCATAGTAGGAAATGCCTGCTGATTGCTACATATTCAGTCTGGGTAGTTCACTGAAGACCTGGTATATGTCTGAGACAGTGCTCAGATAGTGTCTTTAGAGGTTAAAAAACAGTGCAAATTATAGATTTGCTGAGAAAGGGACGACATTTATGAGGTATGAATCTTCTTGAAAGACTATACATTCCCAAGTGAAACTAGTAGCATGAAACTTTTTAAATACTAAGGCCCAGATATTCAAAAGGGTTGCGCATGGCGCAACAGTGTTGCGCCATGCACAACCCACTGATGCACCCAGTGTGATATTTAAAAGGAAAATTGCGCCTGTACAAATCCCTATCATGAGGCGCATCAGTAATGTAATGCAAGCACAAGTGGGGGCGTGCCATGCACTGCACAGCCCGACATTCAGCCTGGGCATGAAGAGTTATGCAGGCACAACCCCACCCGCGCCTGCACAAAGTTGAGCAAAAGGAGCAAGTCGAGGGCCACCCACAGGTGAGCTGCTGCATTGCAGGGCACAACACAGCAGCTGCCACCTGTGGGTGGCCCTCGACCCTGTTCCTGCCCGCACCTGGGGTGCCACCCATGCCCGATCACGGGCGCGGCAAGCAGCTCCCAAGTAGCCCGATCGTGGCATCAGGCCTCCCAAAGTCCAATATCCCTGGTGGTCCAGTGGATTGCAGTAGCCCGATCGTGGGCATGCGTCATCCAACCCCTCCCCCATATAGCCTGATCACGGGCATAGCTCTCCGCCCATTACTCAATCATGGGTATAATACCGCCCCCATTAGCCTGATAGCTGGCATAACTTACCTGCCCCCCATTAGCCCGATCAGGAGCATCAGATTCCCCCAACCCAATATCTCTGGGGTCCAGTGATTGACGGAGCCCAATCGAGGGGCGCAGACCAACCTCCCCAAGTATGAAATCCCTGGTTATCTAGTGATTTCACTCACTCGCCCATAGAGCCTCACTACTCGCTTCGCCAGCCGGCGGGTAGCATTTCGTTCATTTCCACATTTCCGCCAGCCACCGATTGACAGCTCGGTATGGCTGCACGCCCATTGGTTTAGAGCATGAGCCAATGGGCATGCAGCTCCATATCATAGTGTCAGTCCAGATATGTGAATGAATTTCATTCACATATCTGACTGACTAGTAGAGATGGCTGCACACCCATTGTCTCATGCTCTGAACCAATGGGCGGCAGCCATACCGAGCTGTCAGTTGGCGGGCGCGGGTGGCAGGTGGTGGGGTGCTGCCATCTGCTGGCTGACAGGGGAGTAGGGTGACGGGCTCCATGGTGGGTGGTGGGTTGGGGGTCCACTAGATCACCAGGGATTTCCTACTTGGGGAGTTGAGGAATGCCATCCATGATCGGGTCGCTCGTCCACTGGACCACCAGGGATATTGGGCTTTGGGGGATCTGATGCCCTCGATTGGGCTAATGGGGGCGAGGTTATGCCCATAATCATGCTAATGGGAGGCGGTTACGCGTGCTGCAATCGGGTTAATGGGGGTGGTTTACGTTATGCCTGTGATCAGGTTAATGGGGAGGTGGGTTGGTTATGCCCGCGATCGGGCTAATGGGGATGGGCTAGCTATGCCTGTGATCAGGTTAATGGGGGTGGGTTGTTATGCCCGCGATCGGGTTACTGAGGGGTTGGATAACATTCTGCCCACGATCGGGCTACTGAGGGAACAATGTTATGCCTGCGATCGTGATGCGGGGGCTCGGTCCCCAACGGCTGCTGCTGGCAGGCCAGCCGCACAAGTCGCCAGGGATTGGCGCACCCGCATGTACGGCATGCAAATGGGGCTGTAATCAGATGCAAATGGCCCCTGCGCCTTGCATAAATTATGGCCCCATTTGCATGTCACCCTTGAATATCACAGGTGCTGTGCATGGCGCAATGGAACTTGGCGCCAACGCATCTCAATGCTTCACTCTGACCATTGCGCTGGCGCAGTTCCATTCGCGCTTACGTATTAGTGGTGGCTAGGGCGAGTTCAAAGGTTGCGCCATAGCGCAACCCATTGAATATTGCCCTGGCCACACCTCTGCGAGAATTATTTTGAGTGGCGCATGGGCTTGCGCCACAAACTGGTGCAGTTTGAATATCTGGGCCTAAGTATTTAAATGTGCAAGTTGTTGCATTCTGCAGGAGGTAAACAAATCTCCAGTTTAAAAGGCAACCAATATTAACAAATATTTAACAAGCTGTTTTAGTTTCCTAATGGCATCTGATGAACAGCTTGGAGATATGTCTCCAACGTTCCTAACAGAAAGAAGGGAGTATTTTATTTCAGTTAGCATGGAAGGATACATTGAAAAGTCTAAAACATGTGTTCCACGATACTCCATTTTCCAGCTACAGATAACAAGATGGGTGTAGGCCCTGTCCACAGCCATAAAAATAAAGTAAATCAACTAACAAGTATGGAAAATAACTAACCAATGACTGAACAGAAAGGTCATACAGGTTGTAGAAAAAAATAAACATTACTGATGGGTAAACTGAAAAGAAAAGGACAAATTTTGGATGGGGGAAATTAAAACTTTGGATAAATAATAACTGAACGTTCACAAAGTTGCAACTCTGACCTGTATGGGGGCTGTCCCAGGTCAACTACATTTATGTGCTCCAGAAGGTAGTTAATGTGATCATTTTGGTCCTCTATATGGGTCATCTGTTCGATCACACCCTCAAAAGTTGATCTTAGGTCACAAACCTCAGCCCACAAAATCACTAGGTCCATTTGTGTTGCAGGCTGCCTGGAAGGCTCATCTTCTGCTGCTTGGGCTGCTGCTGCTGCAGGCTGCACCACCTTAGCTGCTTCTGCCAATGGGGCCTTGTGCCGATGGCACCACTCAGGCAGATGCATCGGAGGGGCAGACTGTGTCACAGCTGCAGGAGGGGCTGCAACGTCCTGTAGCTTTGACTCACATTCCTCCTTGTGGTGGATAGTCATGTGGGTCCAAGGTCCACCAATCCCCAGATGTCCACCCTTTCTTCCCCTTCTCACCAAAACCCTGCAAAGTTTGCAGCAAACAGTGGGGTCCTCCGGTATGTTGCTGAAAAAATGCCACACGGAAGAGGTCCGTGTGGGACCTGGCACTGGAATGGGGGGAGCACTGCGGACAATGGCCACAGGCTGGGAGTGCACCAAATCAGATGTGGAAGGGGCAACTTCATGCTGCGCAGATGGTCCAGTGGGGGCAACAACCTCTGCCTTTGGTTGTTCAGACTCCATAGACTGCTGAGCCTGCTGCTGGTCCTGCTCCATATTAAGGTCTGGGGCAACGTCAAATGTTGGCCACTTGATCTGTATTGGGAAGCCAAGGCCACCACGCATGCGTGGCCCTCACTGGGCAACACTTCTACCTCTGACCTCCTCCTGCCCACAGCCATGACCACCATCCATCATAAGAAACGAAAAACAAAATAGAAATGGAACTAGGGAAGAGAAAAAGGAACTGGACAACAACAACTAAACACCAGGTTTGAGCACAAAAACAAAACTGTCTAATTAACAAAAACACCTGCTTACCAAAAGCTGTAAACTAAATACCTAGTAAACAAACAACAAATTCAAAAAAAGTTAAATTATGTATCTGTCTGTCTGCCTGTCCATCTGTCTGTCTGCCTGTCTGTCTATCTATCTCCACCAGCTATCTCCCTCTCAGAGCTGCCTGCCACATCACACCACTTGCTTGCATGAGAAAGTGAAAGTGAAACACCCACTTCCTGTCTATTTAAGGTCCTCCCTGCATCATGTGCCCTGCTGACCTGCAGAGACAGTCACACATGTGATCTGGGGTCATTTTCTTAACAACTTCGCCTTATAAAGTTACTGACTTGAAGTGAACCCAAAGTTGACAACCTGAAGTCCATTAAAATGGTGAATTTTGGGTTTTTTATGAATATTGCACTTAGCATTACGTGATCCCGAAGTGGTCCACTTCGGGTTCACTTCGCGGGTGTAGTAAAACTTCACTGCATCTCTAGTCATGATGAAGGATTTAAACTGTAAAAAAAAGCACATTCCAGGGTCACTTTTCCACCAGATATCCACAGAATCCACCTAACGGAGTCTCGATGAGCAAGATACATGTGTTGGTGTCTCTGCACAATATCACTTTTTGTGGGTTTTCAGTTTTTTTTATGGAAAACAAGATGGCAGGAAATGAAAAAGGATTTCTTCCTCACAAAAAAGGACTGGCCCCAAGTGAAAAAAAATAATTTTCCATTTGTCCAAAATTCTTTATTTGTTCCAGAAAACTATCCAAGAGACTGCACTGAACATGCTCAGTAACTGACATTTTAAAATTGGAACAGAGTAAAAATGTTTTTCACCAAACCAGTGAAAGGCACATTTGGGCAGCAAGCCATTTCTACCCTAACAATTTCATACCAAAATTCCATACTGTCTGGGTGCAGCACAATGACAAAAAAAAAAAAAAAACACTAAAAAAACTGCATTATTTTACTTTTTTTCACTATCTGCAGCTCAGAATTCACACACCCAACCGGAACAAAACTTAGCACATCAAGTGATCTACCCCACATGACTACACATGAAAATGTTCATGCAAATCCATTGAACAGTTGCAAAGGTATTAAAGTGCAAAATTTGGGGTTTAACATAGAAAGCCCTTTTAAATCCTAATGATAAGGTGCTACTACTCCACCATAATATACGTATTAGATTTAACATAGAAAGCCCTGCTCACCCCTAATGATAATGGTGCTACCACTTCACTATAATATACAGTATATTCTTTGCAAAAAAACTCTGCCCCATGGGGTTCTCAAGCCACACGCTCATCCCCTTCCATCAGTAAAGAAGCTATGATGTATACAGTGTATGAGAATGAGGTGAGCATTAGGCATGAGAACTGCAAAGGACACCCCATGCCTGGTTTGCTGCATGCAGGGTGGGGATGGGGTGTTAGGGTTGGGAACCCTAACACCACTTTTCCTTACTTGTTATTGCTTTAAGCCTAACTGATACATTAATGGAGTTTTTTTGCAATGAATTTCCTTACTTTTTGAGATAGTATAATCATATTCTCATTAGTCTGTTGGAGCACAGGGTCCTCTGGGCACTGCGATCCCATTCTTTTGGCTGGACAGCAGTGGTGTGCTGCAGCTGATCAGGACCCTGGATGCCCATTGAGGTGGATGGATGGATGGTGCTACAGGGCTGGGCCAGCCTCCACAGCCACTGCTGGTGCCCCATCCACCGCATGCAGGCATGCTGGTGCTGAAAGAGAAAACAGATGTGTTAGTGATGCATGTCCCCCCACCTTCCCATTGCTTGCTGTGTGTGCCCATCATATGTACCATGCAGCGATGGGCTTCCACCTGTCTGGAAACCTCCACCCAGCACACCCTCGACAGTGCTGCGGCCCATGGTGGCCACCACCAGCTCCTCCTGCACTGTGAGCTGTGGCACAGCAGTAGTCTCCCTCTGGTGGCTGTCCAGGCAGCATGAATGATTGGGAGTTGGGGGTGGGGTGATCAGATCAGCAAGGGACAGCTATAATTTTTCAAATCCTGGCCAAAATGTGTTTTCTCACCTGTGGTATGGAATGATGTTGCAGTGGCATGGAATGACGTTTCAGTGGGGATTTGAAAATTTGTCAGCACAGCGTTCATGAGGTGGGGTAATAACAAGAATGTACTGACAGTTTGGTTGCTGTTTTGGCTGAAATGCTTCCATGGCAACATACTGTACATGTACGCATCTATGAATAGCCGCCACCTTTTCATTGATGCGGCATTTATTGGTACCCACCTTCTTTCTCCACTTCTGCACCGACCGCTGGTGGCTGCCCTGCTGGTTCACACTGGCCGTCACCTCCTCCCAGGCCACAGCACTGGCCTGTGGTGTGCCTGTGGCACCACTCAGCAGTGGCTCCCTGTCCAGGTAGGCCTCAAACAGGGCATTTGCCTCTGCCTTGGTAAAGTTGTGCCTGCGTTTGCATGCAGGCCAATGCTCCTCAATCTCTTCACGTTCTGACTTTGTGCTACCTGTGGACATGGACATGTGTGTCAGTGTCAGCAGCAGCCTACACTGTCCCCCCTGCTGTGCTAGATGGGCTCAGCAGCATGCGCAACTTACCTCAGAAGGTTGCAATACCGGTCCATGTCCTGTGATGATCTGCGGGGCTTTCATAGCGCAACACTTGCAAATGAGCATCGGTGCATTGGTAAAGACATGCTAATTTCCACAGTGTGCCCCACATTGGCTGATGAGCTCATTAGCATGTGGCTGCTGAATATCATGGAATTGCTCCATGCACAATGGGATTGCTCCAGAGTAATTCGTGGTGCAATGCGCACTGCGTGGAACCGCAGTGTGCATGTGCAGGGCAGTGTGCTGCCACCTATTGTGCACGATATGCACAGTGCACAATAGAGCCCATGGTGCACAGTGCACCATGGCTGTTATTGCGCATGTGCACACTGTGTGGCGGCCGCTCCCTGAACCCTGCTGTGGCCTCTGCCCCTGGGTGACCCCTGTACCCATGACCCTATCAGGCCACACCCATGCCACGCATCTCCATGACTACGCAATAGCCTATCACAGTGCATTTCCTCTCAGCCATTGCATCTGGTGCATGCACTATCCATGTACACGTCATGCCACCATTTTGCTCCGTGGTTCATTCAGAACGGTGATGGCACAGCAACAGTGATGTGGTGCTTGGGCAGCCAACTGGATGCATATTGAGCTAGCCAACCTAGTGGCCTGGCGTCCTGCCACATGCACCCCAGTTCTTTGGGCAAGCACCACTGCAGCAGCCCTGCATGGCTGTGTGGCAGGCAATTGATGCTGCACTGTCACAGAGCACAGGGGTGGCCAGGAGTGGTGAGCAGTGTCACCACAGATATGGGGTCCTGTAGTGGAGTGACCCTGAGTACCGCTTGTGGATGGAGGTGCGTGCACAGCATGGGGTGTGCCACAGCCCAGTGAGTAGGCCCAACATGCATGTGTGCCCTGGTGCTCTACTGAGGTGTTGGCTAGGCTGTCTGGAGTGTCCTGCAGGGTGGAGTACTTCCATCATGTGCAGTGTGCTGTGGCTTCATCCTCTGCCACTTGCATTGCGCTGCCACCCTGTGGGCTGTGTCGGGAAGGAGCTCACCCTGTGCACAGGGATGGGGTGGTGGGCAGCTGCTATGCTTGGTTACTGATGTGTATCTGTTTCTGTTCCATTCCCAGGACCTGAGGACAGGCATCAGGTGGCACTGGCAGGTCACTGGGCTGCGACAGCCCACGGAGGAGGAGGAGGAGTGGCACCAGTACCTGTGGGGCCACAGAGGGCAGGTAGGCACTGACATTGTTCTGCACACCATCAGTAGGGATGGCAGAAGTATGGGTGCGGGACTGGCAGCCTGTGCCATGGCAGCTGTCTGTGTGGCACTGTGGGGGGGTGCCTGCCACTGTGGTGCATCCATCAATCATGTGTGCCTGCTGCTGGGGGGTGGGTGTGCACACCACCACCACTGATGTTGATGTGGTGCAGGTTGGGCACTATGCCATATGACTGCCATGTTGCAGTCTGATGGCCACTGTGTGGCATGGAACACCGCTGTGCACTGATGTGGTGTGCCGACTTGCCATCAGGCATTGGCCCACAACTCTGTGGGTGGCCTGTGTGGGCCCTCCATGAGGGTGTGTTCCCCCTGCTTGGTCAGCACTCTGGTTGTGCCATGTCCTTTGAGATGTTGCACTGATCACCTGTTCTGCCCCTTGTCCTAGGTGTCTGCAGACATCAATGGCTGCCACTTTATTGTAGGCTCCTGTGGCAGCTAATGCTGGTGATCTCAACTACTATGGAGGCCATCTTCCAGGTCTGGAAGCAGCTCCTTGGGCTCCGGAGGCAACTGCGGCAGCAGGGGGTGGCTGGACATGGGTGCCGCTAGCCCTGTGTTTGTTCACCTGTATCCACAGCCATACCTCCCCCTCCAGTTCCCCATTCCATTGTACAGTCCCTGTTCCCTGACTCCTTCCCTCGCTACCCTACCCTTTCTCACCTTTTGTTTCTGTAAATAGTTATTACCATTACCATTATATTTTGCCTTACCTGCCTGTGTCTGTGTCTGCTTTGTAGCTGGCATGAGGAGTCATGCTGCAGTGGCATGGTGTGTGTCTGTGTGGGGTGCCTGTGTCAGTGTGCAGGTTGTGCATCATGATGTCCTGTCCCTTGGTTGGTGGCTGTGCCTTGAGGTGGCCATGAGGCAGCTGTCTGGGATATGTGGCATGTGTGTTTGACAGCATGGTCCTGGGTGTGGCTGGCTGGGGTCTGGGTGGGTGGGGGCACAGCATTTGAGGGGGAGACACAATTGGTGGCCCTCCATTGGCCATTGGTGCCACCTGTTGCCTACTTTGTGCCACAGGTGTGTTCTGGGGTGGGGGTGTCTGGGTGCCTGTGTGAGCCCTGCTGATGGTGGCCACCTGTGGCCTGCCACTGTGCATCACTGACACTGTTCCTGGGTGTCTTCCTTTGCCATGGCCCACACCTTTACACTGCTGCTGTGCTCCCACCATTGCCTGGGGCTAGTCTTTGTGCACCATAGTGCATGTCCAGTTGTGCCATGGTGCATCTCTGATTGCACTCTGGGGCTGGTCTGGTTGTACCTTGTTGCAAGTCTGGTTGTGCCACGGAGCATCCGTGCAATATTCAGCCATGTTGCGCTGGCGCATTTCGCCATGTGCAGTTTTTGAATATTGCACTCATTGCACCATGGCGCATTGGATTTGAGCTGCACCAGACTTGTGCCAGCCTTTAGCTGATTTCTGAATATCTGGCCCAGTATGTCTAATCATATAATACTTTTGATTATTATGACAACTTTTATTCTTATTGCAGCTTTTCAGAAAAAAACAAAAACAAAAAAATGATGTCAGTAGTCATTTTACCACATTTACTAAATATTATAATTCCCATTAAAAAGTTACTAAACAATAAGAATTACTACTACAAACAAATGTATAAAGAACTAAAGAGCTTTATTGGCTAACACTACTACTGTTTAATGAATATGGTACTTGACTAAATACTATGGGTACCTATTTTTAAGCTTTGTCTGATTGTCACACATTCATACTCTTTTATTGTATGTAATAAAGCATACTAAATATAGACACTATTTTGACAAGTAATATTGAAGACATTCTCCCTCACTGTAAATTACAGAAACATAAAATTAAATTGAATGTCATTTCATGGGTTTATACATAGAATGTGTAAGAACTTAAAGGATGTGTTTACAATATTACTGCTGTGCCTTTAACAATCATACATTCATATACATCTCTTTGTATAGAGATGGACAAACTTTTGTAACTCATATAAAGTTATATAGTTTGCTGAAAAAAAATTAATAAAAAGTAGGTATTTTCATCAGTAACAATTTTTCTGATACAGCAGAAGTGAAAATATTGCCTCGAATAGGTAGCCCAATACAACACAAAAAGTCTATTATAAGTCCAACATTAAGATCTTATACATAAATGTACACAGTGACATCAGTTCATATTCATCTATTATTATAGACTCAGTTGTCATACTTGACCATTTGTCTGACGCTGCTGTAATGACTCCATAGTTATTCATTGCAGTGAAACTGTTAGCTGAGTTCACTCTTAGTATTTGTAGCTAGTATTAGGTTAAACACAATAATATACTGTTCTTTTCTATTTTACACATGTTCAGTTGCATGGTCCCTCAAATGAACAATAGGTGTCAATGTGTATGCATATGTGTCATGTTGTATCTTCTTTATGTACCTGGCTGTGTCTGATATTATCTTTCAAACTTAATAAAAATTATTAACTACAAAAACAAATGAACAATAGGTATGTTTTGCACCTCTGCAAATGCAAAACATGAGTTGCAGTACTGCAGCAGCAAAAATATATCAATGTACAGCATTTACATGTGTTTAAAATGTAGAACAAATATGAATCTTTATATAGTATCAAAACTTCTGAATTTTATGGAACGAAATTTAACTGTTTTCCCATCCACACTGCGTAAGACTTGGTATTGGAGTTAAGATGACTTCCGCCTGTGGGACTTGGGAAGTTACACCACTCTCCCTACTGGGATATCAAATGCTGTATGTTTATTTGTTGTTACTAGGCAATGTTGTTGACCTCCTAGGTATGAAACTGTTTTTCTTCTCAATACAATTGTTTTACTTTGTATGCTCTTGCAAGAGGAAATGGCTAACTACTAATAGGAACTTCAGTGACTACAACCCGGGTAATCTAGGTAGCCCACTTACTATGCCAATGACCCTGCCCAGTCAGGTTCTTTTGTAATGCAATTCCACAACAGAATCCCTCCTTTTGCACACCTCAATAGCCTACTTAGCATTCATATCATGGAATGTCCAGAGCTTGAATGCCTCATTCAGACAGAAACGTATTCTCTCCAAGCTGAACAATCTGAAGGCTAAGATTGCCCTTTCACTTGTAACTAAGCTCCTTAAGGATCAGACCCTCAACATAAAGAGGAAATGGGTGGGCTTGGAGATCCACAGCTGTGCCTCTGCCGCTAAATCTGCTGTATCCATTCTCATCCACAAATCCTTTGGATGGTTTCTAGAGGATCAGTCCTCTGACTTAGCTGGCAGATGGGTAATACCCAAACTTGACATTCCAGAAGGGCCATTACTCCTGGCTAAGCTTTATGGCCACAGCCATTATAACCCTGTTCTCTTTAGCTCCCTCAGCCAGCCCTCACTGGGCATGGCATCAGTCTGCACCCCCTGGGTGGAGATTTTAATCTCATGCTGGAACATTATATGGGCAGAAATTCTGGGAAGCCAGAACAACATACCAGGGCCCTGGCAGCAGGGCAAGACCTGATGTCAGTGCACTCTTTGGTTGATATCTAGCACCAACAGCAGCTAACTACAGTGGACTATTCCCATTTCTCTACCTCTCATTCTACCTCAAGCCATCTGGACTTCTGGCTAACCTCCACTCCTTCTTCACAAATGGTATATACCTCTCACCGTGCTCCCCTGTAGTTGTCAAATCACACTCCAGTGGTGCTCACTGTATTATGGGGTACCCTTTCTTCCAAATCAGTCTCTTGGAGGCTGGACCCCTTATTACTACAGGGCCCAAAGTTTGCATTGTGGCTCCAGGAAGACACAGCATTGTACTTCCAGCTGAATGACACTGGAGACACAGCTAAGGTCACTCTTTGGGGAAACCTTCAAGGCCTATATCCATGGCCCGATAATGAGGTTTTAGGCTCCCAGATGAAGGGTAATGGAGAAGAAACAAAATACACTCAAGGCTGACTGACAGTCAACAAAATGGATCTGAAGAAAGCACATCCCTCTCAGATACCCCCAGTGTTACTCAGAGACATTAGGTCACTTCACATGTGCCTTAAAACACTCTGAACTAGGACAACAGAATTCATGGTGCTTCATCTGAAGTACAAATATTGGAATGGGTAAAGGCCAGCAAATTATTATCTTATCAGCTGCATTAACAGCAAGCAAACCAGCACATCCATGTCTTAAGCGATATGACAGGCAAACTGCACTCCCTGCTGCTATCAATTAAATTATGCATTCCTTCTACTCCCAGCTCTATTCATCTCAGAGCCTTCTTCAAGAGGCCAAACTGATGGAGTTTCAGAAGGACCTTCCCTCATCTTCACTATAGAAGTTCCACAGGGACAGGTTAGAAGCCCCCATCCTCTTAAGAGACACTGACCACCATGGGTGCCCTTGCTCTACACAAAGCTTCAGTTAGTGACAGCATTCCCATTGATCTCTATCAGCTGCTGTAATCCCAGACACAGTCTCATCAGTTCTGTAGTCTTTCAAGAAGCCCTCAATTACTCCCCCCCTTCATGAGAGAGGCTCTGACTACTGTCCTTCCCAAAGAGGGTAAGGACCCCACTGAAGCTGATGGCTAAATGCCCTCTTCAGTTATTAATGCAGCTGCCAATGTCCTAGTCAGAGCTTTGGTTACCAGATTTGAGTCCATCCTCCCCAGCTTATCCACCTCTCTGAAGTGGGGTTTGTGAAGGGGTGCCCTAGTGCAGACTACCATAGGGCAATGTTCTCCTTGATGCCCTCTGTGGCAGACACCCCCTTTCCAGCAGCCAGCAGTGGTTACCGTAGACTTCAGGAAGGCCTTTGACTTGGTGGAGTGAGGGTATCTCCATTCTATCATCAGGGCAATAAACTCTGTGCCCCAATTTGGAGGCTAGGTACTGACTCTATACACACAGCCCTCTGCCTGAGTTCTAACCAGCTCAACTTCTTTGCTCTGTTTGACTTGCAGTGGAGCATGTGGCAAGGTAGTCCCTCCCACCCCACCCCACTTTTTGTCCTGGCTATTGAGCCACTTGTTATCACCAAAAGACAACACCCTGACCATTAAGGCTTCTGTGTTGGCCATATAGACCTGCATACTCTGCTCTATGCAGATGATTGTCTGGTGCTCCTTCATGATGCCTCTGTAGGTATTCCAGTACATCCTGACCTCATGAAAGACTTGGGCTAAAACTTAACCCCGCTGAAACCAAGATTCTTTCATTGAATGCCTCCTGTACCAGCAACGCTTTGTCCTATTTACAATTTGCTATTGTTCCCGTGAGGTATTAAATACCTAGGTAAATGTATCCACCCTTACCCTGGAGGTGTGGTGTCAGACAACTTAACACTCTCCTGAAAAACTCGGAGAGGATGGCCACAGTACAAGCTCCTGCACCTGTCCTTGGCAGGGAAAATAGCCATAAAAATGATAATGGTTCCCAATGTTATTAGCTGCCTGGCTCGCTGGCATTTACCATCACTGCTAGTTGGTTTGCTAAATTTTACTCCCTGATAGGTGATTTCTTTTGGGAAGGCAAACTACCAGTGCTGCAGTAGAACTAAACTTAGGGACCATTGGAGGAGAGGTGGCTGGAGCCTGCCCTGGTTCGTAGCCTATTATAAGGCTTTAAGGTGTATGCAGATACTCCAGTGGTTCTCATCCTCCCAGACCTCCACTATGGGTCACAAAAGAGCTTCTCATGGGTTAACCAGCAAATCTGGCTGTCTGCTTCTATATGTCCACTGCCAGGCTCCAAGAATGGGGCTCACATTTACACCTTTCTTCAAGGCACAGAAGAAAATGGCTTCCCTTGTCACCAGCCCTGCTTTCTGTATTGCCCTTACGGAAGAACTACCTGCTGACTGCGGGTGGTGTACAGATTTCCTGGGACTCCTGCTGCATATGTAGCTTTCTTTGTCTATCTAACCTATGGCATCGCAACACCTCTCATCTCGACTCATTTGATAGTCTCAAAAGGCATTATGACCTCCACCAAACAGATTTCTGTAGATTCCTTCAAATTCACAGTGCAATGCATAGCTGTCTTAAAAAGCTTCCTCAATGGGTGCTGGAACAACCTCCCCCATGCCTTAAAAGCCTGGCTTAAACTCCTTGCCGCAAAGCAAGCATGATCTATAAGCATATCCTCAAAGCCACCCTAGACCAATTTGGGGGCAATATATAAATGGTCTGAAGCCTGAGGGATAGAGATTCCTGAAGCTGGGTTGTCCAAGGTGTGGCATTTGGCCCACAAAGCCTGTTCAAAATTGAGAAGCCTACTTACACAGAAGAAAACTCTGCAGTTAGGGTATCACACTTCAGCCCAGCTACCTACACTTGGACTCAAACCCCATGATAGGTGTTGGTGGTTCCAGGCTGCCAGTGCTGATCTTTTCCATATCTTATGGAGTTGCCTCAAGATAGTGGATCTCTGGTCTCAGATCCATGAATGCTGCACTGAAGCATTAGGTGATTCCTTCCCCTTTTTGCTGGAGTTACACCTCCTTAGCCTCTCACCTAGCATGCCATCACTACTTCACACACACCTGGCATGGCTAATGAAGGTAGGGATAGAAGCCAAGAGGTTGCTACTGTAAAGATGGAAAATTCTAGAGGTACCATCTGTGACTCAGTGGCTGGTAGTGGTTAGGGTCTTAGTGTATACCATCAGGGTGGCAACTGATTTTCATTGCCACAATCACAGTGCACCAAGTGTGACAGTGAAAGGGGTGATCTTTGATTTTAGATTGCCCCTCACTCCTTTTTCCCTTTACCCCCACACAGTTTCTACCTCCTCCTGCAGGGCATGCCCTCTCCAGAGAAGGTTATATTTAGTTTTGAGGGGTGCAGGGGGAAAAGCTCGCCTGCATTGGGGGTGCAGGGGGTGAAGCCCCCTGCAAAAACCAACTGTTTCCCAGGAGGGCTCTTTGGCACTGTAACTTCCAGGAAACATAATGTTTTGTGCTCTAATGCCAGATGACATGTTGCTGATGCCATAATCGGCATCAGCAATGTGTTTTTCACCACGACATGGGTGAACTGGGTCTTAGCCACCTTAGCCTGAATGTCACATTTTGATAGGAAAACAGTTCCACAATATCAGGGCATCTGGGATGTCTTCCTAGTCTGCAAATACTCTATTTCTGGATCCTCTTAAGTACCTCCCCAGTTAAAGACCCCACTCTACCCCAGGCACAGTCACTGTACTATGCAGCAAGTTCTTTTATGCTGGTGCACTTGTCTTAAGGGTTAGGGCTACTCAATGGTCCACTCTTCATTATATATTTTACCTCTTGTAGAGTCTCATGAGTTTATACTACTGTAATTGAATTCCTCTGTATTCCCCTTGTGACATTTTGTATGACAGTATTGTTGTCTGTATTCTCTTCTACAGTATATTTGTTACCCTCTGATACATTTTTTGTATGTCAATAAAAACTATTAACTTCAAAAAAAGAATATGATGGCACACAATTAAATATTTTTTATAAACCTTTTGCACAATGTGACCTCTTCTGTGAAGATGTGTAATGAAACAAATGAAGGGTATCTACTGAAATAAAGAGCAAGCACATATCAAACATGTTTAAAAAGAAAATATCTGCAAAATAAATGTTTGTCATAACATTTGATGATGTTTGTCATGTCATAATGTTTCATAACATATAGAGTAACATATATACTATATATAGTAACATATATAGTGACATGTCATATCAGTGTTTTATTTCACATAAAGAATGTGACATTTAAGCAATAAGGCCTGACAGGGTGTGGTATATCATGAGATATCATCACGTCTCGGGTGGTTGGGCACGGGGCCACAGGCCAAGTGTGTCCAACCAGCTGAGAAGTGATGATATCTCATGACATACCATACCCTGGAGTGCCTTATTGCTATTATGAACTTGAGTAAAGGTTTTGGAAATAAAATATTTAAAAAAACCTTTTAAAAGTTTTAACAATAGATGTTTATGCTAGTGTAGGAATATGTTTTAAAAAAATAGTTCTAGGAGACTGCAGGTGGCGCTGTTGTAGTTGGAGCTGGCAGGAGAGGAGAAGGTATTGTGGTTGTGTGACCTGTGAACTGTTTGCTGGCCCTAAGTGCTCTCCACACATTAGTTATGAGGGAGTATTTTTTTTTTTTTAGTAGCAACTTTATTAGTTTATAATTGCAGTACAGAAAGTGGTATTGACACAAACGAGTAGGAGCGGGGCAGTCTTTGACCATTAGTGACCGACGGCGGTTGCTGCATGATGATTTCCGTAAGTAAGTCTGTCAGGTGAGGTGAGAGGTGTTTAGTCTCTGTGAACGAGTGGACTTTGAATCTTTTTTTTTCAATCTGTTAACTGCGGTAGGCAAATCAGGATATGGTAATGAAAGTGACAACGATTGAGAAGCTGCTCACACTGAGCAGAGCTTCAGTGCGGCTGTATTTGTTGGTATTGTAAGTGAGGAGGCTGGTGGCTGGAGGATTTTTGAAGCCATGACGATGTAGCTAGATATCATCATGGCTTCAAAGAGCTGATGGCCAATCAGCTTCCTAGATTTTTGATCCCCAGTTCATAATTAATGATATTAAATAGTATTGCTTTTCTTTCATTATGGATGTCACCAATAAAAAAATAGTGTGTTGATACACAGCAGTGCAGTTCATACACCACAAAAATGTGTTATACTGTACTTTAAAAAAAGAAAAATCTTCATACACCATTATAAATACAGAAATGTGAATTTATAGACTCTTGGTGTTTAATTATTTATTTTTATCGATAATATTTACGTAAGTAGTTATCTTGATTATTTAAGTTGCCTGACAAGGTGCACACTTGTGTCGCAATACTTCTATGTCTATAACGATATGTACATTATGTTTACTACATCACAACAGTTGAGAGGTTATAAAGACTTTTTTTTATAACAACAGTAAATGAACTGTGTTGATATTTGGGTTGGATATGTATTTTGATATTCTTGTAAAATTGTTCATTGTTGATAACATATATGGACATATTTTATCTCAAGTAGATAGTGCCATATGATCATAATGATTAAATAAGAAATAACATTTGATGAATTATGTTGATATCTAAGTTGGATATGTATTTTAATAGTTTTGTAAAATTGTTCATTATCGATAACATATATGGACATATTTTATATCAAGTAGATATTGTCATGTGACCATAATGATTAAATATCAGAGTTTTTCAATATAATTAACAAAACAAATATCAATATCATAGTTTGTGTTTGTCAGTGTTATTGCTATAAAATAATTCCTGTGATAATACTAATAAAAGTGCATCATCAAGAATTAGTGACAGGTAGTTAAATGTCACAGTCAGTGATAGGCAAAATTGGAAAACTTTGTTCCACTAAATATTTTGCCAAATTCATAAATTTTGCAAAATATTTTGCAGGTGTAAAATGCAAAATTTCACCTGCAAAATGTGGAATTTCACCACTTGTGGGCAAAATTCCTCATTTTGCCAGTGGAATTTCACATTTTGCACCCATAAAATACTACGTGAACTGCACGAATTTCACAAAATATTTTGCAGTGCAAAATTCCCAATTTTGCAGTGCAAAATTCCCAATTTTGCCGGAATTTTGCCAGTAAAATTAAATTTTGATGAATCTCTAGTCACAGTATGTATTGTCCATAATAGTTTTGTTTACATTATTAAATTACTGATATTTGCAGTTGCATAGTGAAAAATAAAACAATATTTCTAGTGTCATCTTTTTTCAAAAAATTAAGCACTCAGACCCTCTTATAATGATGCCACAGAATGAGCTCAATTCTTGCATTTCTTAAACCTCATTTTATTCAAAACAGAAAAAATATGATCAAACCAGCATCCAGTATAAATTCAGTTCAATTTATGTTCCATGCCTGGGACCCATTCCATGGATGATGCATTTTGGATCTAATGATCCTTTATTAAAGGCAAATATTCATATCCATTTGTTCCTTTCTATAGGCCACACTTGATGACATCATCTGTTGCATCACAGGTGTGTTTCTTAATGTACCTGGTCATAATGTCACATGCTTAATAGTGTACGACATTATGGCTAGCCCAGTACAGCGCAGCATCAGTGAGCGAATGGTGCAATACCATGTATACTGCTGTAGGTGGTATTGCACCATTCTCACTCTCCAAGGCAGAGGATAAGAACTCTGCTGGGAGTGGGTTCTGCTGACCAGCTGCTGTGGTTCAATGGTCTGAGCCAAAGCAGCAGGGAATGCAGGCAGTGCTTCTGGGACTAGATTTGTTTCCCGGTCCTATAAACTTTTTTTTTTTTAAACATTGTGTGCTCCCCAACTTGACCCCCCTCAGAGTTGAGAATCTATATTGGGGGATTCAGATGGTGCAGCCCCTTATAACAGGGGGTGTGGGGGGTGTAGACCCCCACAGAAAAAAGAGATATACTGCATGGCAAGAATCGCGTTGAATTGGCAGCACAATTTTGCCATGTGACATATTGTCCTGAGACATTATGACCCTGTGCCATTTCTTAAAGATGAATATACTCTTAGGAATATTTGTGGAACACAACCCAGTCCTTCTCTATTCCAAAATCGCAAAACATGCTTATAACCACATATTTACAATATTTACATAAAACATTCCATCAGCATATATTTTAAAATTGTTTATCCACTTAAATAATGATCTCCATCTATCTTACATATCTTCTTAAAAACTCTCAACACATTTTAATGTATATCTTCACTACCACAGCTATATTGTATCATTACAAGTACATCTCAATACAGATGGTAAACCATATGCAATGAGGGATAGGAATAGTAAAATTGGAAAGAAATTGGGAAAGGCAGCCAAAGGAGGGACACAAATCTTTCATAACACTTCTCAACCTTTAATACATAGATTGATTCTTAAAGTTGAAGCTATTTTAATAGCTTTACTATCTATGTTATTCCATACTTGTTTGGTAATTCTAACTTCAATTACTTCAAATAAGGCACTAAGGGCCAGATATTCAAAACTTTGCCCCGGGGCTAAATTAGCACTGCCCGGTGGGCAAACTTAGCCCAGAGCACAGAGCAAGCTATATTCAAAAGGAATAGCCCAGGGCAAACAGCTTCCAAATATAGCATGGTAATGAGGCCATGCAAACTGGGCTGGGAGTGCAGGGCAAACATAGCCCTGGAATAAGACAGCACTGAATAAAGCAACCAGGAAGTGCAACCCACAACAACAACACAGTGCACAGCAACGTGAGGGCAGGTATAGATGAACTACATGGCCAATGTGTGTGCTACCAAATGCATAGACTCAGTACAGCTTCAGGAAGCAGCGGATGTGAAAGAACAGTGATCAAAACTGTATAATATTCCCCGTACCGTTAGCGCCACGCTAACACATTAGCACGGCATTAGCGCGGAGCTAAGCAGTTAGCCCGGTGCAAACACGTTTGCCCAGAGCTAAAATGTGCCGTATTCAAAAGTGCCATGCAAATGAGCCTACTTGGGTAGTCTCTGGGCAAACAATCGGATTAGTATCTCATTATGCCCTGATTTGCATGCAGTTTGCCCAGCGTTACTGCAGGGTCCCACAGAGCCACCTGTAGGTCAGTCTGGAAGTACAGGGGCTTACCAGGTCCAACCACAGCTCCATCTGTAGGTCAGTCTGGCAGTGCACGATGATAGATGCAGGCTACATGTAATCAGTACAGCATAGCATAGCATATTGTACCCCAGGGGACAAGACAGCATATGCACAGGTGGTGGTGGTGCTGCATGCAACTGTCACACTGTAGGGCATGCTACAGTGCACAGCAGAAACTACAGTAGCACGGGGGCCAGTAGTGTGTGGACACAGCAATGCCTAAGGTGTATAAGGCAGTGATGATGACTGCACTATACACAGTGAGAGGCCCAACCTGCAGGTGTTTACTGACAGTGGACATTACTGTTACACTGTTGTGTGACCCACAGATGCTGCACCTGTGGCATGGGATGCTCACAGTGACATGTACATGTAAGGCTTTGTGTGCTATGGCAGTTGTACAGCTGTGCGGTATGTGGCCGGTGGGTATATATTATCCAAAAGGCACACTGGTGTTGGGGTATTCCCAATACTGGCCCATGTGCACTGCATGATGTGTCCCAGCCTTGTGGCCACACCTGGTCTGTAGCATAGCCTCGCCACCCATACATGCTCCTCTCAACATCCTCCATGCCCACAGTGCTGTATGTGTGTGCTGGCATCTGTTGGTGTCCACAGAAGTGTGGTCCACAGGTGTGTGCTGTATGGCCACACTGCCATGCTGTCCACTGGTGGCAGGGTCACCACTTACTGCCTGGCATGGCTGGGACTGGTGGCAGATGATGGCATCATTGTGATGCCATCAGTTAGCAGCGTGGTTCCTCTATGTTTGGCTTTATCTATGTGCCATATTTATTTGTTAGCATCACACAAAACCCATGCTAAACTTGCGCAAACACCGCGCAAAGCCATAGTGTCGCGCAAAGTTGATTGCCCAGGGTTAAGACAAGCTTTTCCTGGGCGGTATTATGCACCACGCTAAGTGTCACGCTAAGTCGTGCAAAACCACTTAGCGCGGCACTAGTCACTGAATATACTGTAGCATTGCACCTGTATTCATGTCTGTTTGCCCCCTTGCATACATTATAATTTAGCCCAGCGCTAATGCAGTTTGCCCGCGTTATTTGGCCTTTTGAATATAGCAGACCCACGCTAAACCTGCGCAAACGGTTTTTGCCTGGCGCAAAGTTTTGAATATCTGGCAAAAAGTCTCTTGCTTTATAGAATATTATATTTATTAGTTCTCATATACAAATTTCCTACCTGACATAGATTTTCTTACAAGGCAGTTAATGGGAAATTAAATAGCAATATTGGGTGGGAGGTGGTGAAAATAAATTTAGCTAATTCCGATTCAAAATGTAAATAAAACTCTGAAGGGTTTATCTATGTACCTGCATTCCCTAAATGTTTTTTGCCTTTGCTCCAATATTCCTTTTTGAAACTTAAAGTTAATAGATAGCTTTAAAAAGTAAGTCTACCAACTCTCATCAAGTAGATCAAGTACAATCTATAAATACTCAGTTTTAAATAATGATAAAAAATAATTTTGATATTAACAATTTATTATGGTATGTATTTATACAAAATATTAATGTTAAAATGAGTTACAATGTAGTTTTTATTAACAACATTAATACTTGGCTTTAGAATTATTTTTAAATTATATATAGTCAGGAATGTAGTTTGTCTTTTATTCTGTCTTGATTAGTATCCTCCAATGCCTTTGCAAGTGAAGCCCATGAAAGCAAGAAAGATTTGCTACTGCTGGGGGAGACTGAAATGTGGACCACAAGATTATGGTCATAAGATGAATGAAAGTGAAGTTGAAAACTACACATTTACTAATTCAATATTGTGTAGTAATACCAACATTCAGAAAAGGCTGAAAAAAAAAATATTTTTTAAACCATCATGTAAATTTATGTATTGGTACAAACAAAACAACATCTATACAGACTTTTGATAGGAAAAAAAAGTATCATCACTATGTATTTGCCATTTTTATGTTGGCTCGCACTTGCGCACTAGCCAACATATTGCAGTAGTAGCAGATTTGAAGTTGCAGTCACTGTGGGAGAATGCAGGGTATGCATCAGTAGGTTCGTCCCTCATTCCCCAATAAGGCAACATGCAGGTGCCACACCAGCAGCATGTAATGTTGCGAGCACATCTAAGGAAAGATCCACTACGAGAGCCAAGCTCGTCATGCAGCGGCACTTCCCGACGTGCCTTTCCTGTTGAAGCATTCTTGTGAACATGGCAGCAGTGACTGCCGCCACCGCCTGCCATAATGCTGACTTTGGGGGTGCCCAATCCCCCTGTCAGCATGCCCTGACCCAGTTCATCTGCTGACGGGGAGCCCACTCCCCGTAGGTATAATGCCCCCCATTTGTTGTGTGCTGAGAGGGGGTGCCCAATCCCCCTCAGCTCTAGCCTCCCCCTAGGAATGTGCTGATGGGGGTGCCAAATCCCCCATCAGCTAGCCCCCCAAACGCTCAGGTGGCATGCTGGGAGCCCACCCCAGCATGCCAAATACCCCTGTAAAACAAAAAAAATCCCACAATGTTTTTTTTTAAGCTGTAAAAGGAGAAAACAGTCCCTCGTGGTCTGTCCTGCTCCTTCCCCAAACCATGCCCACCCTCTGTACACCCTGCCTTCCCTCATTCCTTCACCCCATACTTACCTCTAGAGTCCGGCGCGATGATCTTCAGTGGACCGGGAACACGTCTGCACTCTTCAAATCTGACTGCAAACTGAAGAAATGCCAGTAAGCTGTATAATGGCATAAATAGTTTTTTTTTAACTTTGGTACCTATCTTGGGCATTTTTTGAAATTTTTGCACCAAATTTTCAACATGGGGTTATTGGGGCCCCTCCCCATGAATTCAGTCACTGTCATGGTGTTATTCAGTCCCAAAAGGTGATTTTGTGGTCACTGCATGGAATCACCTTTCGGGACCAGTTAACGAAATGCCAGCACCATTGTTCATGAGGTGGGCTCTCAAAAAGCCTATGTTGCAAATTTGGTGAAAAAATCCAAAAAATGACTGTTTTGTGAGCATGCATTGCCCAGTTTCCATGCACACTCGTAACTTCATGAATTTGTAATATATTCACTCCAGATTTTCAAAATTGGCATTTTTCCACACCTCCTTATGAACAGTACAGCTGTCATTTTACATATCCTGGCTGAAATGTGTTTTCACACTTCTGGCGCAGAATAGCGTGGTTGCTGTGCGAAATCAGTTTTTGGGACAGTTTGAGAAAATGACAGTGACACTGTTCATGAGCAGAGGTCCTAAAATGTGTATGTTGAAAATTTTATGATGAAAGTCCATAAAATGACTGTGTTACAAGCATGCATTTTGCAGTTTCCATGCACCCTGTAACTTTACATATTTACAATATTTTCATGCCAGATTTTCAACACTGGTATTTTTTCACACCTCTTTATGAACAGCACAGCTGTCACTTTTCACATCCTGTCCAAAATGTGTCTTCGTACCTCTGGTGCAGAATGGCATGGTCGCTGTGGGAAATCAACTTTTGAGACAGATTAACAAAATCACAGTGCCAACGTTCACAAGGAGAGGTCCCAAAATGCCTATGTTGAAAATGTGTCTCTTCAGGGTGGGGTTGAGGTTGGCATCAATTCAATACTTCACTGCCATTCCTATTATGCATCTCTAACTCCTGCACTTCCAATGCCAATGCCAGTGAGACATTTGGCATTGACAAATGCTTGTTTTACCTGTTTCACAACTAAAAGCATGTACTGTAGTAATAATATACTGTTTTTGTACTTTGATACTCTTCTTTATGTATCAGCACACAAAAACAGTATTGTCCAAGCTAAATCCTAATGTCTGGTCTCAGAACTTAAAAATAATTAATTTCCTAGCCCCAACAGTTCCAAACTTAGACCTTTCAAAAGATAATTTCTTTGAAATGTGATAACTGGAACCATTAGTGTTAGAGACTGATATTTTGTAATTTTTTTTTTTTTTTATGAAAGCTTGGAATGAGCTAAGTAGATGTGTTGGTAAAATAGTACTACAGGAATCATATATTGATATAAAAAACAGAAAATGTTACATATCAATATAAAAGAATAAAATGGTTCACTAAATTTTTGAAGTCTTGTCATTTTAACAATATATTATATTGACATATCTAGACATGTAGCTTCACATTTGAACTATATTGTTAGGATCAGTACATGCTGAACGGATTCCAAGGTTTCATTAACAAAATAAAACAAAAAACTTAAGTTTATTTGATTAACAGTTCAAATGTTACAGGTATTGAAATAGAATTTCAAGCATTATAAAATATAATGGATAATTTTTGCAAACGGTCAGAAGATTCTAGTGATTGTTCTATATAAGAATAATTGCATTCTTTTCTAGTTTTGTTCTGTCATCATACAATTCTGCCATTATATAATGAGTTAATATGAATTGAAAGATATGTTTCCAACTGTTTTTGGCAGCTGTACCAAATCAAGGCTAGCAAGTGAGGATGTCAGCCACAGGAGGACAATATCAATATTGAGCCAGACAGGCATGAAATCATTGTTAAAATAAATGACAGGAAGGAAACTGGAAAGGGAGCTTTACATGATTTGCCAGCACAAAGTGCTATTTAAAGAGTTACAGGGTGCCCTGAAAGACAAAGACACCACTTACACCATACAACAAATCCACTCAAAGTAGAGAGTGCTGAAACTCAGGTTTGTTAAATGAATTGAGAAGATCAACAGGCAAATGCCCTAGAACACCAAATATAGCACTTTTTACTATCATCAAAGAGGGAAATGCAAAATTATTGGTGCCAGAGGCTGTTGCAGACTTGTTGTCTTCTTCATTGTTGTCATCATCCAGCTCATCATCTTCTTCTGATGATCAGCTTCCAGATAGTAAGTATTTGAGATCTACAATAGGCGTGCACTCCCTCTATAATGAAAAATGCTTATATTCATATGATGTAAATATCATGAGATAGCAATTGTCATGACAATAACATATGTTTCTAAATAAATGTTTCTTTTTTTTCTTCCACAATAGTACCAGAGACAGAGGGTGTGCAACAGCCACATGATGAGGTTCCTGCCCAACCAAGGGAACGTGATATAAGAATGCACAGTAATGCTGCAAAATAGTGAATGCAAAAACTCACTACAGTATTAAGCATGTAGCCTATGTTGCTTCATGATATTTCACTGTAATGTCACTGTGTACTTATGGATGATTAACCAATTTAAAACATCTCTATTTACTGTAAACATATTCTGGAAATGTAACTGAATCATTATAGTGTGACACATTCTTCAAGTAGAATACCCCCCCCGAACCATGGGATGCATGATCTAAAAACTCTGCAAACTTTCACTGGCCTACACTACGGGCCTCATATGGAGCCAGAGCCTCAGTTCTAGCTTGGGTAGGGTTAGAAGCAATGATTGCTCTGTCAGATTGATTTGCCCACAAGGATACTTTTCATGGTCATCAAAGAAATAAAAAATCTGAACAGTGCTTGATTTTTGTAAATATGTTTATGTGTAAAAGAAAGTGACCATGAGTAGAAATAACATTCAATTATTTGTCATTTTTTTAATTTAAGGTAGTTTTATTTTTACTGCCTAGTTGAAGTTTTTTTTTTATGTAACAGTAAAGGTGGCACCTGTTTTTGTGATGGAAATGAAGAATTAGTGAAGTGGCTAAGAATTCTGAATATGATTTTCAAATTCCAGATAACATTTTGTAGCTTTTTCTTTACTGGGTACTGGCACATAAAAATATGCTAATGGAATGATAACAGTCGATCAGAATATAGTATTTAACTTGCCTGTGTTCTAAATTAAAAGCATTATTTTGTGATCCATATGTTTCTTTCTTGTTGCAGTTTCTCACTTACCAACATAGCCAGCAAGGAGTAGACTGGCAGCAATACACACTGCCATTTTGGAGATGAACAAAAAACTGGACAGACTGATCAGGTTGGTTTATACTATGAACTAATTGGTGGCATCCACAATTGTCAACTTTGTTGATTCCCATACAGCAGATGATGGGCAGCAGGAGATAGAGCAGGCCAACATTGAAGAGGCCAATCAAGAAACAATGATTCCGGCAGACAATTGATAAGGCATACAGTGACTTTCTGTGTCAAATAAGACGAGACATCCCTTGTAAGTTTTTTTCATATCTCTGGTTTGTGTGATGAAGTACCTATTTCTTTTTCTTTTCTCTATAGTTCTTCCCTGGGTGTGATGCAACAATTTAACATTTTTATTTTTATTGTTGTTTTTTTATTTCCCCATCCTCACCCCTTTTTTGTTATATATGTAAATGGTTTATACAGTCTTTTTTTGTGATGAAACATTATTCTTTTACTTTTTTATATAATTCTTCCCCCATACATTTTTATTTGTGTTTTTAAATATCTGTTTATTGAAAACTTTTTGAACTTTTCTGCAACAGAAAAAAGTAATAAGTTGATAAAAGCATGGTCCAAGTGTTTACAGAAAATACAAATAGATATGTCACTGGTGACACTTAGCACAACTGTGTTAGGGTACAAAATCCAGTCTTTGTTCCAACATGTATTGTATCCACCGCCCCTAAATGGTATCAAATTTAGAAACTGTTTGGTTTAATTTTGCTCTTAACTTCCCCATATCATACACTGAAAGCATGACCTCTTGCCATTGAGATTTGCTATGAATATTAAGAGTAAAACATTGCTTAGTGATTAGTTTCTTGGCCACTACAAGAGAGAAAGATAAAGATTTCCAGGTGTGGGTACCCTGAAACCCCTGTCAGAGATCCAGAAAAAGAAGAGTTTTATCCTAAATATAAAACACTTCAACAAAAATATGTAGTAGAATGCCATTTGTAATTGTGCCCATAAGGGTGACTACTGGGGACATGCCCAATATATGTATCCATGGGTGGCTGGTGTAATTCTGCAGCCTCTCCAGCAAGTTGCTAACACTGTGGGGGTGGAATTTAGATACAATTCTTGGCATGTGGAAAAACTGAAGAGTAGAATTCCATGAGAATTCTCACCATGTGTGCAATGATTTTATTCTGTAAAAATTCATTGTGTCTATTTCACTGAGTGGGTTCTATCTGCTTGGAAAGGTAATTTTCCCATCTCCATTGTACCTGGTCTGTAGACCAGCACTGTAGTTGTACATTTGCTTTATACAGTTGTAATATAAATGCAGGGACTGAGTCACCATCAAGTGCACTAAAGCACAATTGGAAAAGCATCGGGACATCTGAATCCAGGGGCCACTTCTGGATTGCAGCATTAAAGTAATGCATAACTTGGAGGTATCTAAAACAGCCTCCTGCTGCTAATTGAAATCTAGTCTGCATTTTCTCAAATGTAAGTATCTTGTGGCCCAGCAAATAATGATATGGCAAAAGCAGACTCAATCTTGTCTATCTGATATAGACATTATCGAGGTGATCGAGGATTAAAGCAGAATTATTTGCAAAAGGAGTGACCAAAAAATGGTAGTTCTGCAATTGTCTTTGTGATACTGTGCTCTATGCACCAAATGACAAACAGTACGCACCAAAGGTGCATACTCCACCCATGCAGCTCCACACCCATGAACAGGTGCGCACCAGCAGTATTCACTATCGCTAAGCACCTATCCATGGCCCCACCCCTGTCATGCAGCTGTGTGTGTGTGGAGTGGGGCTGCATGGGGGGCAGAGTGCAGTACCCAGGCAGGCATCCAATCGGATACCTGTCCTGAGTCCCAGAGTGGATCCCTTATGAAGGCATGTGGGGAAGCCAGGGGAAAGTTTAGAGACCTGTGGAATTAAAGGAATATCAGCAGCACGCAATAGCTGCACTGACAGATGGTGTGAAGGGCACCTGCAGCTCAGCCTTAGGGTACTGGTGTCCCTAGGCAACTATGCATATGGCACACCTCTGGAATGCTTTAATGTTAAAACATCCTCCCATCCATGAATACCATCCAAGGATGGGCACACTCACACACACCTGAACTTATGGTGGCCTGGGGGGTACAGACTGAAGCTGAACCAAGCCCTTCCCCCATTGGCATAAAGTGACAGCTGTTGGGTACTCATGAGGGGAACCAGAAAACACTTCAGTTTATTTAACACACAGCTTTGCCTGCTCACACACCATAGTTAACTGCTGCAGCTCCTCTTGACAGGAAGACCACACCATGGGTAGATTCTGCTGTGGCCTAACACTCCTAATCTGACTCCTCTTTTTCTAGCCAGACTGTCCTCTCCCAATCTTCAGAGCCCATGCTGCCACCACTGCTGAGTTGAGAGCCAATGATGGCACATCCCTCCTGTTGAACCACCTGCATCCTTCTGTCCTTGAAGGGAGTGGCACTGGGCTGGCAGCACTTGAGCACAGTTTGCCCTTCCCTCAGGTCCCTGTGTCCATCTGCCCCTGCCCAACAGGACTGCCCATGATTGACCTTTTCCCCATGATAATACAGCATTATGTCAGTTTGTATTTGTTCAATTCATAGTTTGGACAGATCCCACCAACAGCCACCTGGCACCTGTCATCATCACAGTACTACTCCACTCTGAGCTGCCATCAGCCATTTAAACCCTGAGACCTTACTGCAACCACAACTTCTGCCAAGTACACCATGCCAACACCTGTTCAGTGGGGGTAGGGGTTGGGATGTTACCTGCTAACACATGGAACTGCACCATTTTCTAGGACTCTGCTTTGTGTGCACATTTGTGACTACTTAACACAATTACAGCAGAGTCCCTCCTGCCATAACACCCACACCCCAGTGTGCAGCACTCAGCATGATTCTGCCCCTTTGTGAATCACACAGAGTACTAGCATGCCCCTGACACACACCCCTGCCCACGTGTGGCTTGTAGCTGTCCACACTGCCAAGGGATCGAATGCGCATCTGACTGGCACACCTACAGTGAATTCCATGGGACCCCGCTGCATGGCATTCATGCATTGGGTTGCCTACACTCCACAAATACATGGCATGTAAGCTTGATGCATTGAGCACATTGTGCTGAACCAATGTGTTTGAGTTTCTGTAGAGTAAGGGTTTAAAGAAACATCTCTAACCAGGATGCCTGGCAATGCACACAAGGTTTATACAATGTTATGGATGTCATCTTCCCATAACTCGGTTGTTTTCCAGTGGGGAAATATATCCTTTATCCATCCAATGAAATGCCCTACGAAGCTGTACAGTGCCATGACAATGGGCCAAATGGGGCAACGCAAGGCCACCCTGAGTTTTGGGGAGGTGTAGAGTTGAACATTTGATACGGGGTCTAGCCCCATTCCATGTGTAACAGGAAACTGTTGTATCCCATTTTCAGAAAGGGGCTAGTCATATTTTTATTTTTATTGTTGAGTATTTTGTTTCCCCACCTCATCCTTGTTATGTATGTAAAAAAGTTTATACAGTTATATAAGTAATACCTGTTGTATATTTTACTTTATTTTTGTTAAACATAAATAAATATTTGTTATAGAACACATTTGTGTGGATTTATAGTTGTAATCCAAACAACACTGATACATAAAAATGTTTATGACTGATATGGTATACAATACAGAATTAGTCAATATACTGTATTATATTGATAAAGAAAAATTAATTCTATCTTTAAATAATAATTAAACATTTCTACAGCTATATATTCACAATGCTTTCATTAAGTTCACACTCACATCAATATCTGTCATTGTTACAGATATTGCTATATTTATTTATTTATTTAGTTTTTGTTGACCGGGTAAGTGCACTAGACAAATCCTGCCTATTTTCAGACACGACCCGGGGGAGGGGGATACAGATGAATTCCAATTGACCTTGAACCAGATTAAGCTGTTGGTGGTATTTTTAGTGAATGAGGGAAATTTGGCCAGGACACCGGGGAAATTCCCCTACTCTTTTCGATAAGTGCCATGGGATCTTTAACATCCACCTGAACTACCACCAATCCAGGCAGATGGGACCTCGGTTTAACGTCTCATCTGAAAGACGGCACCTCAGAAGTGCAGCACCCTTCTCATGCTGCACTACAGTGTCAGTACTGGGATATTAACCCAAGTGTCAGATGTGGGAACTGAACCCACAGCCCTCTGATCTCCCGGCCTCAGAGGCGAGTGTGCTACCTACTGAGCCACTGACACTGATATATGGTTTATGACAATGTGATTAAATAGTACATATCAACAATTAAAACTCAGTGGGCCTGATTCTCAAAGCTCCCAGGCCTGCGCAAGGGGCTTGCACCACAACAAATGGTGCAAAGTGTCCATTGTGCCAAAAGTTGCACCAGGGGCAATTCTCAAAAGCAGCCTGCACCAAAAGGGATTTGTACATACTTATAGCACAAAATGGGCTGCAGCAGGGTGTAATGGGGCTTGTGACAGCCACAAGTTGCCATATCCCCTAAATCAGGATTCTCTAAACCCTCCCAAATGGAAAATTTCTAAGTACCATTAGATCAGCCAGGGCTGGTCTAAGCTTACATAGATGTGTGTCCTCTGAGAGGGTTTAGTGCACCAATGTACTGTGGCCCCCCCATCCCGATTCCCTTTATAATACATTAATTCCCATCCTTGGTGGTCTAGCGATCCGCCCATCCCTGATCCCCTTGCAAATAAATTAATTCCCATCCCTGGTGGTCTAGCGGTTCCCCCATCCCCGATCACTTTTTAAATAAATTAATTCCTGTCCCTGGTGTCTAGCAGTCCCTACATCCCAATCCCTTTTTAAATAAATTGATTCCCTTCCCTGGTGGTCTAGTGGCTGACCATCCCCGATCCCTGTTTAAATAAATAATTCTCATCCCTGGTGGTCTAGCGGAACCCCATCCCCCCCACTCCAGCAGGCAGTGTCCCACCAACCCGCTCCCCCCCTGCTGAAACCAAGCTGGTGACTGGCACAGCCCACTGTTCACCAACAGGACTAGCAGCCAACTGAGCTCTTGATGAGCGCATACTGTATTCAGTACATACTCATTGACTGACAGCTCAGTGGGCTGTCAAGTCACTAAGCATGTACTGTATACAGTACATGCTCATTGAGAGCTCAGTTGGTGGCTCTTCATAGTGATGAATGGAGGGTTGTGCCAGTCGACTGCTCAGATTCAGGAGGGGGGTGGGGTGGTGACACTGCCTGCTAGGGTGGAGGGGTGGGGTTCCACTATACCACTAGGGATGGAAATTTTATTTATTTTTATTTATTCATTTAGCTTTTGTTAACTGGGTAAGTGCACTAGCCATAAAATGACTATTTTCAGGCATGGCCCGGGAGAGTACAGACATGCAGAAACTTAACAGGATAATAATTTATAAGTGCTTTACATACAATGAGTTAAAGTGGATACAATATATCAGAGACATACAGAGTAGATCATTCAAAAGTTCATAGGTGCCTACCTATGCAATGAATAGAGAGGACCTTGGACAATAAATCATCAGGTGACTTATCATATAAACAGAACAAGGTACACAAAAACAGGTAATACAAAAGGAAGAAATAACCACTGAGAGCAGGGGGTGTCATTAAGGAAAAGGTCGGTAAGTGAGGAAAAGGGGGAGCAAGCCATGAAATTAGAATTATATGAGTATATGTAAGTGTAAGGGAGATGCCTGCAGTGCACAATTGTATATGGGCAGGGAAAGGGAGCTGGGACAGGCTGAGGCAGTAAGAGGGTTATAGAGAGGTGAGGAAATACTATTGTATGGCAAGAGACATCAGTCATTAGGTAGGGTGAAAGCAGGAACAGGTATCAGCAATCAGCAGATTTGAGCACAATTTTCTCTTAAAGCATGTGTGGGAGTTAGAAAGTCTAATGTCGAGGGGAAGGGAATTCCACAGCTGTGGAGCCGCATGCTCAAATGCAACAGTTCCTTTCCTAGTGCGGCACCTTGGCAAATTCAGAAAGGATTTATCAGCTGATCGTAGACCATGGAGTGTGTCCTGAGGAACAATCATAGCTGCAAGAAACCTAGGGGTTTGATTTCGAATTATCGAATCAATAAGAGAGCCAAGGTAGTATTTCCTACTAGCTATCGGAGAGAGCCAACCAAGATCATTATAAAGCTGACAGTGGTGTTTAAGCCGAGGAGCAGAAGAGGCATAGCGACATATCTTATTATACGTAATATCCCATCTGAGTAGGTCAGTTTTATGAGCAGCCCCAAATAAGGGAGCCCCAAAGGTTATGGTGGGGAGCAGAATTCCCCCTTGCAATGGCCATTTTAGCCGATGGCATGAGCATATAACTAGTCTTATATGCAACACCCAGTTTGGAGTTGACAGCTCTGCAAACAGACTGTACATGAAGATTAAGATCAAGAGATTGATCTAGCAGGATGCCCAGGTACTTGAAAGAGGTCACTCATTCCAGTAATTGACCTTCTAAGTCCTGCACCATCAGTGCTGTTGTGCAAGCCCGGAGCTTTGGGGCTGATCCAAGCAGCATGGCTTTAGTTTTGCTAGTGTTGACAGCCAGTTTGTGATCGTATAGCCAGTTTTGGATATTGTTAGTCTAGTGGTACCCCCCACCCGCCCACTGAGCCCCACCGCCCGGCTCCCCCCCAATCAGCCGGTCAGCCAGCGGCTGCAGCACCCCACCCGCCTGCCACCCGCCGACTGACACTTTGGTAGGGTTGCATGCCCATTGGCATGAGCCAATGGGTGTGCAGCCCCTACCGTACTACTCATTCCAGATATGTGATCAGGCAGATAATGGTCCACTGGACCACCAGGGATATTGGATCATTTTATTTTTATACATATGCCCACAATCAGGCAGATAGAGGTCCACTGGACCACCAGGGATATTTGCCAGAATAGTTATTTTTATACATACAAATGCCCATGATTGGGCTGCAGGGGGCGTTGGTCCCCGACGGCTGCTGCCTGGCAGGGCGCCAGATGCAAGTCATCGGGGATCAGTGCACCTGCATGCAAATGGGTCCATAATGACATGCAAATGGCCCCATGTACACCTTACATTCATTATGGCCCCATCTGCATGTTAAGTTTTCAAATATGGCGGTTGCTGTGCATGGCGCAATGGAACTTGCGCTAGCACATCCCCATGCTCCACTCTGGCCACTTGCACTGGTGCAGTGCCACTGCGCCATGCACACTAGGGCTGGCCAGGGTGTGATATTCAAAGCTGCTGTGCCATGGCACAGCTCTGTTGAATATCACCCAGTCCACACCCCTGCGCAGCTAAGTTGCACTGCGCTCAAGCTTGCGGCACAGCCTGGCGCAGTTTGAATATCTGGGCCTTTGTCTCTGGTAATTCAACCATGGCTGTTTCTTTGTCTGAACCCAAAAGTTTGGAACTTATAAACTCACATACTCAGTCTGATGGGGACGATTAGGCAATGGTTTCTAGATCGAAAATTAAATGTGTCGGGGGGGCAAATACACCAGTCTTTTCAAATTCCATTACAAAATAGCTTTTCACTATTAAATGACGTATCTCAGGAAACAGTCATTCCTTCAAATAAATTAGCAGTTTATCCTACACTGAATATCAGTAAAACTTTGAAACCTATATCCTTGGGAAATACACCAACAGTAAAATCTCAAAACTCCCTTAACTTGTTAAATAACAATGCCCAGAAAAGCCAAAATGATTTAGTGCCCACTGTTTCTTCTATTCAGGATACTTTATCTCCTCATTCACCAGTTACTAAAACCATTCATAACTTAACACCGTCTTTAATGCCTTCTTCAAATTCAGTTGGGGCTCCTACCCTTGCAGATGTCCCTAAGCAGATATTTTTCGGTGATTCCCTCATTAAGCACTTGGATAGGGCTATTTGTAACCCAGACAAATGAAATCGAACCTGTTCTAGCTTTAGGGGGCAAAGATAAGTGACATTACAAGTAGAATCCCCAACATTCTACACAATGCAGGCCCAAATCCTTTTGTCATAATTCATTTAGGTGTAAACAATATTCAGAATACTGCAACTCTTAATAAATTGAAACAGGATTTTGTAGCTCTCAACAATTTGCTTGTGGACAAGGGATGCACTGTTTGTTGTTCAGAAGTTTTGCCATTTCCTAGAACCACCCAGGATTTGATTTTAAAAATTAAATCCATGAACAACTGGCTTAGAAAATGGTGTATTGGTTAGAACATTCCATGTTTAACCCACTGGGAACATTTTGTTGATAAATCTCCTCTATATTGCTGGGATGGCTTGCATCTGAGTAGGAGAGGTAGCACTATGCTGGGCAAATCCTTTTTAAACATCATAAACGATCATTTAAACTAACAAAAAAGGGGGAGAATGGGAATCAGCCCACGTCTCTAACTAAACCTATGACCCAGTTACCAGGACCATTTAAAATTCTATCTTTAAATGCTCATTCTTTAAATATGACTAAATTATTAGAATTGGAAGCAAAAAGTAAATTATTGAACTTGGCTATAATTGCAGTGACTGAAACCTGGTGGGACTCACATTCCCAGAGGAGTCAACAAATAATGAGTTATAAACTTTATCATAAAAACAGAGTCGATAAGAAGGGGGGTGTCTCTATATTAGAGATGATATTTCTTCTTTTGAACTTTTAGCGCCTAATAATTCTGAAAGTATCTGGGTGGTAGTTCAACCTCAAGGACTTCAACAGATAATAATTGGGAATTGCTATAATCCCCTGTCATGTGATCTAAATACATGGAAAGCTTTGATTAAAGATTTTGCCCACTTTACTAGCTATAAGGATGCAATAATATTGGGTGATTTTAATATGCCTCATATAAATTGTTCCTCCAACTCAGGAAATAGCAACCATGATTGTGAATTTCTATCAGTACTAATGGATAATGGATTAGTGCAACTTATTTCTTCTGCTACCAGAGGAACTAACATTCTGGATCTTCTTATTTCTAATATTAGTCATAAAATAACCAACATTCAGATATTGGATCCCTTGGGCAATAGTGACCATTACTCTATACTGTTTGATTTGATAGGAGCGAAATGCAGTCTAACTAATAAGTCAACATATAAAAATTATGATAGTGCAGACTATAATAGTATTACTAGAGAAATTAATAATATTCAGTCGGATAAGGTTTTCCAGGGTCTTTCTCCAAATGAGGCCTGGACCTTACTATAAGATTTAATCTACTCACCAGAAAAGAAATATGTTCCAATTAAAAACAAATACAACAAAAAGGGTAGAATTCCAAAATGGCTAAACAAATCAATTAGGTTACAAATAAAGAAAAAAAATTGTTCAGGAAAATAAAAAGTAGTCAGTAAAAATAATAGCATAATTTCCCTTGAGTATAAAAGAAATCTTTACAAAAACTCAAACATATGATTAAGCAGGCTAAAATGAAAATTGAATTCAAATTGGCACATACCAAAGATGAATATAAAGCACTATTTTCATATCTAAATAATAAAAAAGGCAATTTTCATAAGGTAGGGCCATTAACTCATGATGGTATTACCATACAATCAGATACAGATATAGTCAATATTTTTAATTCTTATTTTTGCTCAGTTTTTCCAAAAAAAAGGCTCCTTTGTGCCTAAAAAGTATACTGGATCTCATCTTAAATTAACTCACTCATATAATATTAAGGTTTCAGATATACTTCCATTTCTTACAAATTTAAAGAAAACTACAAGTCCAGGTTCTGATTTAATTAATGCTAGATTCTTAATTCATACTGTTAAGGCTTTAGCCTTTCCTTTACGAATAATATTTAATAAATCTCTTCATAAGGAAGAAATTCCTTTAGACTGGCTAACGGCATTTGTTACTCCAATCTACAAAAAAGGCAGCAGGTCTATAGTTCAGAATTATCATCCAATAAGCCTTACTTCAATTATTTGCAAAACAATGGAAAAACTGATAACATCATTTCTTGAAAAAGAAATGACTGAATTAAAAATTATTGAGCTTACTCAACACGGATTTAGAACTAATCATTCCTGTACAACTAATTTGATATCATTTTATAATAATATCAGTCAGGGTCTGGATAACAAAAGTCAAATGGATGTTATCCTATTGGATTATAGTAAGGCCTTTGACAAGGTTCCTCATAATATTCTTATTAACAAAATGTATCATTTTGGTTTTTCAGATCAATGAATTAACTGGGTTTCTGCCTGGCTGACAAATAGAACCCAAAGAGTGGTACTAAATAATCAACAATCTGAATTGGGAGCGGTTACTAGCGGAGTCCCCCAGGGCTCAGTGTTGGGCCCAGTTTTGTTCCTTATTTATATAAGTGATATGCAGGTATCAAACAATAGCTGGTTGTCTAAATTTGCTGATGACTCAAAGCTTGGGGGTCTAGTGAATAATCCATCAGACTTTAATTCTTTGAACTCTGATCTAAAGCTGATTGAAAAATGGGCAACTGATAATTTGATGGAGTTTAATGTGGATAAGTGTGTGGTTTTGCATTTTGGACTTCAAAACCCCAGAAATAAATACTACATTTGTAACTCACTATTAAATTCATCATGTGTGGAAAGGGATTTGGGTGTTTTAGTTAATGCCAAACTTTCGTCAATCGATCATTGTACTAAAGTGGCTAATTCTGCCAATGGTTTACTAAGACAAATCCAGCAACCATTTTTGAATAAATCCGAACAGTGTATGATGGCCCTTTATAGATCTTGTGTCTGACCCCTTATTGATTAGGGGTCTCCTTTTTGGAATCCCAATTTAAAGGAAGATATTGACCGCTTGGAAAGAGTACAAAGACGTACAACAAGGATGATTCCTAGGTTAGCTAAATTGTCCTATAAACCCAGATTATCTTCTACTGGTCTACATTTTCTTCAGAAAAGAAGGGATAGGGGGATTTACTTTTAATATATAAGCTTAAAAAAACCCTGATTTGATGAACAAATGTGGACCATCTTATGTTACAAGACATATTGTTCCGAGATGTCACACTAAACAACTTATGGTCCCCAAGGCAAAAACGAATATAAGATTAAAGTTCTCACTAAGGGCACCTAAACTGTGGAATAGACTCCCTCAGGAATTGGTTGATTCATCTAACATTGAATCCTTCAAAAAGGGTGTCGATATTTGGTTGACCAAGAAATATGCAATGTGAAATGTTCCCACTGAGTGTGGGGAGAAAATGTAGATGGGCCTTGGCCTTCCTTTTTCTCAAATAAATCAAGTAAACCAAGTAATAGCAGGGGATCAGGGATGGGGGCAATCTGCTAGACCACCAGAGACATGTTTAATTTTCATAACAGGGGATCAGGGCTATGGGTGGTCCATTAGACACCAGGAACATTTCTAATTATCATATCAGGGGATCGGAGCTGGGGGTCCCACTAGATTACCAGAGAATGATTATGTTTAATGGTTTAATTTATGACCAGATCAGGGCTGGCCAGGGTCTTCTAGATCATCAGTGTATGATTTTATATAACATTTTAATATAAAGCCAGATCAGTGCTGTTGGGAGTGGGGGTGCTACTAGCCACAAGGGATGTGCTAGAGTGGTGCAAAGCAACCCCACAGCTTGTGGCAAACCCTCCAGATGTGCTGTCTGTTTTGTGCATGGCCAGGATTGGTGCAAGCTGAGGGACTTTGCAGCTGGTATCTCGCTCAATAGAGAACTGGGTGCAGGATCCCTGGCACACTTGGCTTTGGTGCAAGCTGCCTTTTGCTTCAGCTTATGTCAGTCTAAGAGCCCTTCGAGAATCGAGTTCAGTGTGTCAATATTGAACACAGATTGAATGAAAGCTCATGGTCATATTTCATAATAATTAATGGCTATAAGTGTTATCAATTACAGAGACTAGGATTTTATAAGTATCAACAATAACAATTAGAATTACAATAAAATATATTCACAACGTGATCATTAAACTTGTGCTCATATTGGTGTTTGGAAATGTTACAGATATCGATATATGGCTTATGGCAATGTGAATAAACAGCACATATCAACCATTAAAAGACATGTGTCGACATGGAACATAGAGTAAAATACACTACACAGTCACATTTACTAACCATTTAATGGTCATCAGATTTACTGATAACAGTGACTGTGGTTTTATATGTATCAACAATAACAATTAGAAATATGAGGCCAGATATTCAGAAATGCACCAAAGGCTGGCACTAGACTGGTGCAGTGCAAATCCGATGCACCATGGCACAACATGAGCCATATTCAGAGGTTGCGCTGGCCGCACTGCACCACTGCAACATGGCTGAATATGGCACAGTTGCGCCATGGTGCAACCACAGGTGCATCATGGGAAGACGCAGAAGCTCCAGGGCAACCATGGGAGCAGAGCAACAGAGGGGGGCATGGCACAGAGAGGAGACCCAGGGACAGAGCCAGGGAAGCATAGTGACAGGCCACAGGAGGCCACCACCAGCTGGGCACAGCAGGATGTACACAGGCACCCAGGCCCCCATCCCAGAACACAACAGTGGCACAGACAGAAGGCAAGAGGGGGTGCCAATGGGGGACAGAGGACCACCAAGAGGAACCCTGGCAGGCAGCAGGCTGTATTCCCCAGCACATCCAGACTAGGGCAGGTCACACCCAGGACCATGCAGCCAAGCAGACACACCTGCCACACAACCCTGACAGCCACCCCAAGGCACAGCCATCTACCAAGAGGAGGGACACCACCACCATGGGACACACTGCAGCACACAGCAGTGATCCACAGAAGCACAACACACACCCCAACACATGCACTCCACACGGACAGGCACTGGACCACAGCAACATGGCTCCTCACACCACCTGCAAAGCAGACACAGACATAGGCAGGTAAGTCAGAAAAATATATCTTGTAACAAACTATTTACAATAACCAGGGTAGGTATAGTGAGGGAAGGGGACAGGGATCAGGGACTGTACAGTGGTATGAGGGACTGGAGGGGGAAGTGTGGCTGGGGAAACAGGGGAACTCAAAGCCTGACTAGTGGCTGCCACAGCCTGCCACCACCTGCTGACATTGCTGCCTCCTGCCCATCTGGAGCAGTCTGCGGACCTGCATCACCACCTCCATCATAGTAGAAGTTAGAATCAGCTGTCTCAGGAGCCAGCAGTAGGGGGGCCTCTTGCGCCATCTGAGGACACTTAGGACAAGGGACAGGACAGATGATCAGTGCAATGTCCCAAGGAACCAGGCCCAACCACAGCATGTACAGGGCAGGGAGAACATACACCCCCGGAGGGCCCATACAGGCCACCCACATGGGGCATGGGCCAATGCCTGCTGGCAACTTGGCACACCACATCAGCGTACAGTGGTCATCCAACTGTGCTATGGCAGTCACATGGCACAGTGCCCCAACAGCACCACAGCAACATCAGTGGCTGCCAGGCACACACCCACCCCACCAGCAGCTGGCACATGTGTCCAATGGATGCAGCACAGTGGTGGGCACCATGCACAGTGTGACACACAGCTGCCACGGCACACGGCACAGGCAGCCATGCCTGCACCCATGCCCTGCCACCCCCCAATGACAGTGTGCAGAACAATGTCAGTGCCTACCTGCCCTCTGTGGCCCCACTGGAGCCGGAGCCGTTCCCTCACCCTAGGCTGCTGCAGCCTGGCATCCCACCAGCACCACCCATCTTCTGTCTTCAGGTCCTGGGAAAGGAACAGAAATAGATACACATCAGTAACCAACCACAGCAGCTGCCCACCATCCCCACCCCTGTGGACAAGGTGAGCCCCTGCCCAACACCTCTAACAGAGTGGCAGCACAATGCAAGTGGTGGAGGATGATGCCACCCTGCAATATACACGATGGTAGTACACCACCCTGCAGGACATGCCAGGCAGCCTAGCCAATACCACAGTACAGCACTAGGGCACACATGCATGATGGGCCTACTCACCTAGCTGTGGCACAGTCCCATGCCTGACACATGCCTCCAGCCTCCTGAGGCACTCTGGGTCTCTCTGCACCAGGTCCCCATATTTGTGGCATCACTGCTTGCCTGTCCTGGCCACCCCTGTCTGCTGACCTAGTGAGGCAGCAATTGCCTGCCACACAGCCACCCAGGGCTGCTGCAGTAGCACCTGCCTGAACAGATGGGGTGCGTGGGGCTGGACATCAACCACGAGGCTGGCAAGCTTGACCTGCATCCAGTTTGCTGTCTGTCCCATTTTCTGCTGCTCCATGTCTCTGGTGAGAGCTGCAGAGCAAGATGGTGGTAAAAGGCACAAGTGGCCACTGCATGCGCAAGATGCACGGGCCGAGAGGACATGCACTGTGTCCGCCCATCATGTGCATGGCTAGTTGAGGTCACAGATGTGAGAGTCACCCAGGGGCAGAGGTCATAGCAGGGGTCAGGGGTCAGCCACCGCACAGTGCGCACATGCTCAATAGCAGGCATGGTGCACCATGTGACATGGTCCCTATTGTGCAGTGGGCGCACAGTGCACAATAGGCAACAGCACACCATCTGGTGCATGCGCACTGTGGTCCTGCGCACCGTGCATGTGTGTGCATTGCACCATGACTTGCTATGGAGCAATCCCACTGCACATGGAGCAAATACACGATATTCAGCCACCACATGCAAATGAGCTCATCAGTCAATGCATGGCACACTGGGGGAATTAGCATGTCATTACCATTGCACCAAATCTCATTTGCATGCATTGTGCCATAAGAGCACCACGGACCTGCACAGGCCATGGACTGGTATTGTAACCTTTTGAGGTTAGTTGTGCATGCTGCTGGAGCACACTGAGCCCAGCCAGCACAGCAGGGGGAACAGAATAGGGTGCTGCTGACACTGACACACTGTGCTGTTCATGTCCACAGGAAGTGACAAGTCGGAACATGAGGAGGGTGAGGAGAATGGGCCTGTTTGCAAGCGCAGGTCCAGCTTCATGAAGGCAGAAGCAGAGGCCCTGTTTGAGGCCTACTTCAACAGGGAGCCGCTGTTGAGTGGTGTCACGGGCACACCACAGGCCAGGGCTGGGGCCTGGGAGGAGGTGGTGGCATGTTTGAACCAGCAGGGCAGCCACCAGTGGTCAGTGCAGGAGTGCTGCAAGAAGGTGGGCATGGATAAGCGGCGCATTAAGGAGAAGGTGGCAGCTATCCATGCAGCCTGGAATGCCACCAGAGGGGGGCCTGCTGATGCACCACAGCCCACAGCTCACGGCGCAGGAGGAGTTAGTGGCAGCCACCATGCACCACAGCACTATGGAGGGTGTGCCTGGTGGAGGACTCCAGAAGGGTGGCAGCCCATCACTGCATGGTATGTATGTTGGGCATATACAGCATGCAGTGGCTGTATTTTGTGGGGCACTCATGGGAACTGCATCACTGACACACCTGTTTTCTCTTTCAGCACCTGTACACCTGCGTGTGGTGGATGGGGCACCAGCAGCAGCCATGAAGGCAGGACCAACCCCAGTGGACCAACCATCCACCTCCATGGGCGTCCAGGGGGCGGATAGGCTGCAGCACTCCACCACCATCCAGTCAAATGTCCTGGGCATGGGATCAGACGAGACCCTGGATGTGTTTCTACAGGATGCCAGTCTTTGCATTCTCTACATGGAGACACAGATTGGGGCAGGGTCCGACACTGATGATGACCTCACCCTAATCCTGGACAGCATGGGCGGTGTTGTGGGGGAAACACCCATGCCAGACAGTAACACAGGCAGCATGCCCAGTGACCTGACAGTAGTGGAACAGCTACCTGACACCACTGCAGGTGCTGCTGTGTGCACTGCCACAGCAGTGCCGTGTGGTGGTGGTGGTGCGGCCATGCAGGCACTGGGCAGCATTCAGTGACTGGATGGGCAGTGGCAACAGGCTGCAGGAGCCACAGGGCAGCCAGATGCAGGGTCCACTGCCGGGGCAAATGCTAGGGACATACCCCATGAGGACCGCACTGTGCAACTTCCATCTGAGTGGGGGGCTGTGCAGCATGGTCAGTCACTGCAGGAGGGTTGGCATCCCACCCAGGTACCCCAGGATGCTGACCCATTGTCAGAGCACACCTGTTTGCTGTGGGCCTCCGTGTAGCAACAGGTGCTGCTTGCCATTGGGGTGCATACACTGCATGAGAAGGTGTGCCAGGCAGCCAAGCAGCATGAGAGGGGCACTGTGCAGCTGCTGGTGGTGATACAGTGCATGCAGGAGAACATGACTGCATCCTGGGATTGCATTGCCAATGCAATCAAGGATGGCCTTGCACTGCTGGCTGCCACAGGGTGTGGCCAGCCACCATGGACCTCACGCAGTTCACTGTCCACCCCACGATCCCAGCGTCGAATGACACCCTCACTGTCGACACTGGGCTCTGCTGTTGGCATCCCAGGAATGCCTGGGGTGGGCCTGTTTGGGCGCCTACTCATCCCTGCATGGACCCAGTCACAGTCCCACAGTTCAACCCATAAGGGGCTGTTGCAAACACCCCCTGTGGTTAATGAGCAGCCTGTGGCTGTCAATCAACCCTGGTGAGGCCACCCTCATGGCTGTGGTGGCCATGGTTCCTCGCGGTGGCCCCAATATGTGTGCTGCCCTGACTGCAGCCTGCAGCTGCTGCCCTGTGTGCACATGGGTGGTGTGTGTGTGTGTGTGCCTACCACTGGTGTGGTGCCTGTGTGTTGTGTTGCACACTGCCTGTGTGCATGCCTTTCCAGCTGCTGGACCATGTGGTGTGGGCGTGATGAGGGCAGTTCTGCACCTGTTGCACCTGTGCACCAGTACAGTGCATCTGATCCCCGCCACTTGCCAGCACCTGGGTGCATGGGTGCATGTGTGTGTTGCTATGTGATGCTGTGTGCAGTTGTGTGTGGTTGTGTGCCACTGACTTCAACCCCTCCACCACATCTCTGCATGTGCATGCCCATTGCCATGCACACCCCTGCCTGTGTGCTATACTTGTGTGTGTGGCCTTTGCATGGGTTTGGCATCACCTACCTGCGTGCACCATAGTGCTCCTGTGCTATGGTGTCACAATGCTGCCGTGCTATCTATTGCAGCTGGGAATCCCTCCACCCGGGGGGAGGGCTGTCCACCACCCTCCAGCCCATTGCCTCTGTCATCCCCACTACTGTCACCCTCATCAGCCTTGACAGCTATCCCACGGTCAATGGCCATGTTGTGCAGTATGCAGCAGGCCAGGAATAGGCCACAGACTTTCAAGGGGCTGTACTGTAGGGCACCACCAGACCTGTCTAGGCAACAGAACCATGACTTCAGTATGCTGAATACATGCTTATTGATGTTTCACGTGCTGGCATGTGCCTCATTGTAGTGTTCCTCTGCTGGGGATGATGGGCACAGATGGGGGGTGAGCAGCCAGGGGCTCAGTGGATAGGCACTGTCTCCTGTGTGGATAGTGACATGGTTAGCCCTGTGACATCCTTTGCTGTGCCCCTTGACTGTCCCTGGTGCCCTCGCCAGCACACCCACCCTGCCCTCCCACATCCCATGTCCTGCTCTGCCTGTCAACCCTTGCCCATCCCATACTCACCCACTAGATGGCCTGTGGGGATGCCCCCATGCTTGAACCTGTGGCACAGCACAGAGCTGTGCCAGATGAATGCATCATGTGCACTCCCAGGGTGTGTGGCAGAGACATTTTTGATGTACCCCTTGGTATCGCACACCACCTGGCAGTTGACACTCAGGAACCCCTTCCTATTGATATAGGCCTCACCTTCAGGGCCAGGTGGTGTGCGAATGCCCATGTGGGTGCAGTCAATGGCTCCAAGCATGCCAGGCATATGTGCTACCCTATGGAAGTCCTGCATGGTTGCTGTATGCTCCACCTGTGTGCTGGGGAAATGGATGTATTCTGAAGCACTTGGCAGCACAGCATTGAGGGACAGTGTGAGGAGGCATGACGTGGCTGACTGGGTTATACCTGTGGTGTCCCCTGTTGGTCTCTGGAAGGTGCCCATGGTGAGCAGGCACATGACAGCTGTCACTTTTGACTCCACAGACATTGCATGGCTCCATCTTGTGGGTGCCTGCATCTCCTCACTGCATAGCTTGCAGAGCTGCCTCAGAATGGCCCTGTTCAGGTAGTACCATTCCACAATATCCATGTCAGAATAGTTCTTAAAGGTGGTGCTGGCACGGTACCACCTGTTCTGGGCATACTGCTGACAGGCCCTTCCTCAGCCACGTTGCTGTTCCTCCTGCCCCCTCACACCCCTCATTATGGCCTCCATCAGGAAGGGCACACTATCCATGGCCTCTGATGTCCTGTCTCTCCCTGGGTAGTCAGCTGATGCAGGCTGTGTGCCACCCTGGTGCACTGCCTGGCACTGTGCCTGCCTGTCCCTCTCACTCTCTCTGCCCCTGACTCCCTCTCCACTGTCATCACTGTCCCTCTCCCTCTGTGGCTGCCTGTGTCAGTCTCTCTGTCTCTCACTCGTCTCTCTTGGTCTGTCTGTTTGTCCTTCCTTCTTTCTATGTTTTGGCACTCTCTTGCTATCCCTCTTGCCTAGTACAAGTGTTGTCTATGTGCTTGCGCCCTGTATTCATAAGCTGAAGTCTGCTGGGTGCATCACGGTGTTGCTCTGAACTTGCACCATAGTTCCATAGTTGAATATTGCACTGCACCGAATATATTCATGGGTACGCCCCCTGCTCTTGCACCTGCATTCATTATAGTTGCCCATTGATGCAATGGGATTTACGCTGCACAATGACTCCTGCTGAATATCGCTTCTTGGCGCATGTCCGCACTTGCACCAGAGCAACTCAGTTGTGCCATGCGCAACTGCTTTGAATATCCCAGCCACAGTATTTATTAGTATATATTTTTCAATACTGTTATATCATTATTTGATTGATGTATTAAAATATTATCATTATAGAACCACCTGTTCAAAATTACTAACATTTTGGTAGAACATATGTTTTGGGAGGTCTGCCTGTTGAACTGTTTTTAACAAGAAACTTTAGTACTTTTGTAAATTTAGATATCTGACCATTGTTACAAATATATGCTGTCAATATTGTATTGTTATATTGTAGCAGAAGCAAGTATATTATCCATAACAAAAAGTGGTTTCTCCTTCTAGATCAATAATAATTTTGTCATCATGACTGATGTATTTTTTGTAAAATACATATTATTGTTATGCTTTTTTCATAACGACATAGCATATCGATATACTTTTTTGCTATCAACATTAAAAAACCATGACTTTTTAAAAATCTTTAAAAAAATATTTTTTTTGCCTTTTCTGAATTTTTATATTAGTTCCTGTAATTCAATTAATATGCATATATTTGTAATGCCATAAACATTTGTCATATGCCTTAAATCATGTGGTGAACATTTTGGCCCCCCCCCCCAGCAGTATCAATTCTTCCCTGCTTTCACTGGCTTTGCCTTTATCTTAACCATTACACGTGTTGTGTTCACATCACAGACTGTTGTGCACATACACAACTGTGAGGAGCATTACAAAAAATGAAGGCAATTGAGAGCTTATTTGGGATTAAGGGTTTTCAATTAATAGGAACAAGCAAAATCTGAAGGGAAGAAAAACTGTGATATACTAACATGCAGTATAAAGATATAAGCTTTTTAAGAGGGACAGAATTGGACATGGGAGGTAATATAGCTGCTTTGAAAAGGAAAGTGTTCAGATAGAGTGCTGGGGAAGATAGTGTATATTCTACATGAAGTGGAGGGATTGACAAAAAGTATATACCATAGTTGTTAGGGGTATGTTAAACCTCTAGACTGAGACACTACTTGCACTAGGCAGGTGTTACGAATATAAACTGGCAAAGCAACAGGAGGAGGAAGGGTAGTGATCCAAAAGTTGACTGAAAATTTGAAATAGGAAACAAAAGTCCGGACAAGAATTACTGGACCTGATTTTTTGATGCAGCACAATATAAAAGGAACAAGAGATGGCATGGTATTGGATCTTAGGGGTGGGCAAAAGTACAGATGTCTGCCATCACAGAAGTTCTGCAAAATTTTGAAAATTTCGTGGAATTTTCCACTCTTTCTCCTGTGGCGGAATTCCAGACTTTAGCCAAATAAATGAGGATTTCCACCTAGTACTATGGCATTTAATTACAAACTGTGGACTTTTTACGTGACGTGGAAACAAAGTCTCTTGCTTAGTATTTCACCATATATCAAGTAATTATCGTGGTTTGCATTACTTCTGCAGGTTTTTTTTTCCCCACAGTTTAATACATAAGATACTGAACTGAACACTGACAGTGATCAGTTCTGCAGACTTTTTTCCCTCAGTTTAATACATTAACCTGCATTTCTTACATTTATTCTGCAGTTTTCTGTGGAATTTCTGCAAATGTTGGTGAAATTATTTCCAAACTTTTGTGGAAGCGAAGATCCGACTTTCGCTGAAATTCTGACAATGGAATTTTGTTTTTGCACACCCACTGGATCTGGTTCACAACAACAGAGATGACTTCATCACAGGGTGAGGGTTGGAGAACAGCTAGAGAACAGTGCCCTTAATCTGATGAGATTGAAAGTTAATAAGGATAGAGAATAAATTACATGTAGAATAGCAAAAGTAAATTTCCAAATGGCAGTGTAGCCTAGAGGTTAGAGTAATGAGTTGTGAATGAGCTTGGTACATCCAGCCCTGGGTTTCATTCCTGCAACCTCTACTTGCATATTGTGTGAGTCTGAGCAAGTCACTTAACTACCCCAGTGCTCTCAGGTCACCAATGAAAACAGGCCTAGTGGGCCTTACCTGGTTACCAATTAATAAAAACTATTTCAACAGAAAGAAGGGCATAGTGAGATGGAAACAGAAAGGGTTTCAAACAGACAGATGTGTTGAGGAAAAATGGATTGCACTCAGAATTGCCACATTGCCAAAGAAGTGTATTAACCAAAGAGCTATAAAGGGAGAAATGCAAAACACAGACTGACATGAAACAGTATGACTGTAAAAATATAGTAATCAATAAACACACAGCATCTAGAAGACAGTATGAAGAAAACATCAATATAAATATGCAGTAAGAATTCAAAAGGATAATTATAAAGACAAGAAAAAGCAGTAATGGGGTCTAGTAACAATAATTAGGGGAAACAATTACATGTTTAGTTACATGAGAGGCAAAAAGAGCAGAATAGTACCACTAACACTGGAGGCCAGTAGGGAGGTGGTAGCAGATGATGCCAGTGAGATGATAGTGTTAAAAAAGTACCCCATCTTGATTTTCACTAAGGGAATGAGATAATAGGCATCAAATGAATGAGGTATACTCAGGGAAATGCAAAGTAGAATGCTAAAAGCTTAGCATCACAAGGCAGCCATGCAATATTCAGGGACACTTAAGTCAAAAGGACTGAATATACTGCACCACTGGGTATTAAAGGAACTCAAAGAAAGAGATGGCATGACAACTAACCGAAAAGATTAAGCAACCTGTAGTGTTGGGAGAGTGACAGAGGATTAATGGGCAGCTTAAATTTCATTATTATTTAAGAAGGGGTTACAGGTGAAATGGAACACTGCAGCTTGTTTGCTGACTTCCATCTTAGGGGAAATGTTGGAGGTGACTTATGAAGAACTGGACAGAGCAGCATTTCAATTCAGTCTGATAAGGGATGGTCATCACAGGTTTTCAAGGGAAGCTCATGCTAGATAAATCAAAGGAGTGACTCAGAAATGGGATTGGGAAGCCAATAGACATTATCTACAGTATATTGATTTTATTAAAGCCATTATAATTGTGAGTCATGCAGGAGCTATGCATAAACTGAAGAAGTAAGTCATGGGGAAATATTCTAATATGGATTATGAAATGGCTAGAGGACAGAGACTGGCAGAGACTAATAGTGCAGCATAGTGCCACAGACTAAAGGGAGCTATGACTAAAGTGCAACAGGGATCAAAGCTGGATTCCTATTATAGTTGTGTGGATTGCAGAATTCCACTGGTGGAATTCATACATGGCATGTCTGCTTCCAAAATGGTTTTCACAGTTTCTTTTTTTTTGCTATTTCTGCAGAATTCCAAAATGCAGTGCTGTAAACTGTGGAATATTCTATAGACTATGCAATCTATGGAATATTATTTCATGGTTTGCAGAAAATGAACCTGCAGTTTACATAACCATAGACTACAATTCTACAATTAAGATTTTGTTTTTAAAATTTTGGAATTCTACTTACAATGAAATTCTGTGGATTAAGGACAATTCCATGGAATTCAAGGAAGAAGCAAAATTTAATTTTTCCACGCAGCTCTAGTCCCTATTGTTATAAACAATTTGGATGTAAGAATCCCCTAACAGTATGAAAAAAATGCAGATGACAACAAAAATAGATTGCTTGGTTTAATCTGTAGCACAGTATGTAATTTGGCAAGAAACTGGATATGGCTTGTGGGGAGGAGTTAAAGTAAAGTTCAATGTGAATAAGTGCAGGGTGTTGTACATGGTGGCTTAATCCTAAAAACATCTGCTATCCCTCACCCAGGAAGGGACCAGTAGAGACATTCCATTAAATAATCTGGGGATAATTACAGATGAATTGAAATGTCTGTGTGCTGTGGTAGTAAGCAAGGCAAACTAAATGCTAGGTTGCTTAATAAAGGGGGAGGTGAGAGTTAGATCTTAAAGTGATTTCATCAGTCATAGGGCACTGGTCAGGCAACTCATGGAATATTGTGCACAGTTCTCTTCACAATACAAGAAGGAAAAAGAGAGAAGAGAAATTGTGCATCTCTGCATGATGTTTAGGATCCTTAAATGTACTAAACTGCAAATTATGGTATATTTTATTTGTGTCTTTATTTTTTTACATCTATATCTACTGATCATATTATATTTACACTGCTATTGAATTGTATTTGCACTGCTGTTGTACTTGCACAATTATTGCATTGCTCATTACTACCAGTGCAAATAAAAATTAGTATGTCTAAACAGTATACTCTGTTAACAATTTCCTTACTATGCCATAGATTCTCCTGTATCCCCTTCCCCCGGTTGCCTTCAGAAATGAACTATCCTCAGCTCAAAATGCTCTTCCTGGAAAAAATGTCTGCAAATAAACAAATCACAGATCAACCAAACCAATCGGGGGCAAGAACTATGTGATGAGGAAAGATTAACGCATCTGGAAATGTTCACACTGGAGAAGAGGATAGTAAGCAGAACATAATTACCATATGGTGTTCTGGATACTCAAGGACATTAATAATATCAATCAGGGATGTCTATTTCAGTTGGTGAAGAACAGTAGGCAGGATTTTCATATTCTCTATCTACCAATCTTTCTCTGCCATGTTTTCAAAGGTCATAACACGAGGGCATCTACAAAATGAGCCTGTGTCCTGCTGAGCCCACTGCATCCAACAACTGTTTGGATGTTAATTAGTAGCACATGTTAATTGGACCAAATGCACATTTAGAGTTAGCCAGGGACTATTGCAGTGCTTTGCTGATCTTTGTTTCGAGCACTTTTGCTCGATCATTATCTGCTCTCTGACTTTGTTCTTCACAATTGTTTTTAAATATCTATAAAAATATTTTTTGCACTTAGTTTCATTTTTCATGTTGGTACTATGCATCTGCCACTTTAAGAAATAGATATGTGGAGAGCAGAAGAAATGGGTGTTCACTGTACTCGAGTTTAAGTGGTTCCAAGTCCTGGGGAAGATGTCATGTGATGATTCTGAAAATGTAGCAGGAGCAGTCTTTTCATACTTGGCAGTGTTTTTTACTGGCTGTTCTAAAATGCACTTGTGCACTACTGCATAATAAATTAGTATTGGATGCTCTGTGCCTTTCTTGTACAGACTGAATTTAGTAATCAGATGGGGTTTCAAAAAGCATGCCCACTGCATCCAGATGGGTGTTGGCTGCCATGGGCTGAGCTGCATACGGGCACATACTGTAGAAGTCCATGTTCTGGCTTTTGAAAACATGGTGCAGGAAGACTGCTGGATAGAGGACTTCAACTCAAATCAGTGAGGTGAAACTGAAAATGGTATAGTGTAGGACCTAACCGACTGGGACTACAGTGGAAAGATGGTTAAGTTTATTCAAATCTTGGCCAAAGTTTATTTATTTTATTTTAGTCTTTGGTAATGGGTAAGGCCCACTAGGCACAAGTGCCTGTTTTCAGGGGCGACCTGGGAGCACTGGGCAGTTAAGTGACTTGCTCAGGGTCACACAGTATGCAAGTGGAGTTTGTGAGAATCAAACTCGGGTCTGGTCTGCTGGATGTATCAAGCTCATTCACACCTCATTCCTTTAACCTCTAGGCTATAGTGCCAGACCAAATAGACAGTTTAATAACTGAGAACCCCTGTTTAAAGCATAAGCAGAAGGAATGAGAATGAAAATAGAAATCCTGCATCACAGGACTTTTAGAGCAGTATTGGGGGCACATTGAACTTTATCTGTTTATTGGCACTAGCCACAACCAGGAGTACCCTTGAAAATAATTAAATCGACAAAACAAGCCAGTGTTAAACAGATCACACTTTGAATCTGAAAAGAAATTTGGGAGATCAAGAAATAGACTTCCAGAGCACATGGTTGAAACAAATGGTGTACAGGCTATGAAAGCAAATCTAGACAAGTTTATTTTTTTATGTAATTACCAGTTTCCCTTTTTTCCCATAGGGAAACCATGGCATAATTTGCCATAATAAAGGAATGTTTTTTACGGCAAACATGCCCATGGTTTCCCCTCACACTGTGCATGTACCTACCACAGTTCCTTCCTTCCTTCCTTCCTGGCCACTTGTGAAAAAAGGGAACCCAACAATTATATAAAATAAAATATGGGTCAGTGTGTGTAAGCTCGAAGTTTACACATACCCTCAGGGTTAGATGCTATGCATGAATCCCTCAGGCTTCACTCTTGGGGTTTATGTAGCAACTAACCCCTCAGGTGTGTGTAAACTTCTCATTACATACCCTGACCCATACTTTATCCTATATTTAATAGATAACACCACAGTGTGATATGAGATCTGATGAAGACAATGATGGAATCATCAGGTTCACATTCATTAAGATGAAATATCATGCCTGGTTGGAACAAGTGGGCTGCAAGACTTCAGATTCCCAAAAGTCTTTCATATTCTTGCAGCCAGACCAACACAACAAAAAGTAGTAAACAAGTGTTTGTCATTGCTGAATGTTTGCTTGCCTGCTGTTGTACAATGTCTTGCTCGATCATGCTGGAAAAAGTTCAAACTGTGTGGGCTCCAAGCTGACTACAGTTCTTACAGAGAACAGTGGAACTCCTGCAAAAAAACAAGTTCACCCTGCCAAGAGTACATACTGCAGGAACCTACTACAAAGTTCTGCTGGGGACCCCAGGAAATTTTGTGCTCACGTAAAGACTTTCTAAGGGGCTTCTCAAAAGACTACCCTTGGAGATATGATACTGAATAGGTACACTGCAATGACTCAAATACTTTTGTAAACTCATTTCATTGCATGTTCTCAGATCTATCTCCATACACCTCATCCTTCTCATCACCTCCAGCTGGCTCCCAGTCCTCCTTTATGACTGATTCACCTACCCAAGACCCTCCTCTTAGCAAACAGCATTCTACACCTCCATTTCTTTTCAAGAAAATATCTAGGACTGGGGTCCTAAAATTGCTACAGTCCATCTCGGATAATACCAGCTCAGGTTCTAATACCCTTGAACCATGGCTCCTAAAGCTAGCTGCACCTATTATCGCCTCCCCATTGGCTAAAATCTTCATGATGTTACTCTCCTCCAGTCTGGTTCCTGACCTCTGGAAGATAGCTTGCATCACACCTGTCTTTAAAAAAGGAGATCCTGCTGAGATAACAAACTATAGGCCCATAGCCATCCTCTCGGTCCTAAGTAAAAGTCTTGAGAAACTTGTTGCCAACCAAACTATAGAATACCTAACGAAATACAACCTTCTCTGTGATGCAAGAAGAAGAAGAATCAGCATTTACATAGCACTTTTCATACATCCAAAGCGCTTTTACAAGCAATGCTAGACTGGTAGTGAAGTGACTGAATGGCATGACTTTGGAAAAGGACACAGTACTTAGACAACTCTCCTTAAATTCACGACTGTGCTTTCAAATAAGGATGCTGGATTATTGATGGGGGCAGTTTTCACAGACCTTACCAAGGCCTTTGATCTTGTTGATCACCCCTTGCTCCTTTTCACTCTCAAAAATATGAACCTCTCTCCCTCTGTAATCAGCTGGTATAGCAGTTACTTGTCAAACAGGTCTCAACTTGTGAATTTTAACTCTTCTCTGTCTGACAGAGCCATTATCAATAGTGATGTTCCCCAGGGGTCCATCCTGGGACCCCTACTGCTCCCTTTTCATTAATAATATTACTGACGTGTTTCACTCATGCTCTGCCTTACTTTACGCAGATGATCTAGTCCTCTATTCCAGCTTCAAAAATGTCTCCTGTATAAATGTTTCACTTATATGTGATTTCAACAATGTTCAAAACTGGCTGGCAGCTCTTAAACATGTTCTAAATGCAAAGAAAACTCAAGCCATGTAATTTGGCTCTGCCCCCAAACTCAGGACTAGTCAGACTTCCCTGATGATATCTGACTCAGGCGGATCATTAATTGAATGTGTATCCTCCTTTAAGTACCTTGTAGTCCTCATGGATCAATCCTTGGATTTCAATCTGCACATTTAATCTGTCTGTAAGGCCATAAACATGAAGCTGGGAATTGCCTACAAAACAAGTTGTATGCTAAACCCCTCTTCTAAGCTGGCCATTGCCAGGGCTATCCTCCTCCCTGCCCTCACATATGATGCTCCAGTCTTTTTTTTGGCCAACGAAACTAACCTGTACAAGTGGGATGTTACCTATATTCATGTCTGCAGGTATGCCTCTTTGTCTACTAGACTAAAGCGCCACTACCAGCTCTACAGTGACTTGGGGTGGCTCTTCCCCTCTGCCTGCTGACTAATCTCCCTTGGCTCACTTATTGACTCAGTAATCAGAAACACAAGTCTGCCTTCTCTTGCAATGATGCTTGTAGCCCAATCCCCCTCTTATGGACTACACTCGGCTGATCAGTCTCTACTCTATGTGCCTAGGTACCAGACATCTAAGGGCTCCAGTACCTTCCACCATGTTGCTCCCAAGTTCTGGAACTCCCTTCCCCTGGCTCTTCAACAGACCACATCCCATCTCAGTTTTAAAAGAAAGCTTTGATTGCATCTATCTCTAGTTGGCTCTTGCACTTGTTTTGACCCCACCTAATTCCTCTCTGCATCCTCCTCTCACACTTACCATCTTTCTATACCTGCCCCCCCTTTTTTCCTTCACTTGTGAAACCTATCTTATCTGCTTTCAAGGGCATTTTTCATTTATAACCCTCCTATCTTCACCTATAACACCCTGTTGGATAGTTCCTTCATAATTATGTTTCTTTTCTCCCTCTTTTTTTATTATTTTAGCTATAACTGCAATCTGCATCACTTTCTATTGTCTGCTGCCTTACCTATATTTATTGTTGCACTGTGTTATGTTTCCCATAATCTCATAGAAACATAGAAACATAGAAGTTGACGGCAGATAAGGACCGCAAGGCCCATCCAGTCTGCCCATTTCTTTTTCTACCTTATAAATGTGCCATCGGCCTTTGCTCTGTCAGTGACCTATCCATTCATAGTCATTTGTATTGCTCCCTTATGCCTATCCCATGCCTGTTTGAAGCCCTGCACTGTATTCATAGCCACCACTTCTTGTGGTAAGCCATTCCATGCATCTACCACCTTTTCTGTGAAAAGAATTTCCTCACATTCCCCTTAATCGGCCTCCCTAATCTCATGCTGTGTCCTCTTGTCCTGCTATTTTCTTATATTTAAACATGTTAGACTCTTTCACCTTGTTTATGCCCTTAAGGTGTTTAAATGTCTCGATCATATCACCTCTCTCCCTCCTTTGCTCAAGGGTATACATATTGAGCTCCGTTAATCTGTCCTCATATGTCTTCTGATGCAGTCCCTGCACCATTTTGGTTGCCCTTCTCTGGACTGCCTCAATTTGGTTAATGTCCTTGTGAAGGTGTGGCCTCCAATACTGCACGCAGTACTCCAGATGGGGCCTAACCAATGTCTTGTACAGAGGGATTATTATCTCCCTCTTATGACTTGTGATACCCCTACTAATACACCCTAACACCCCTAGCCTTACCTACTGCTTTAGAGGTCTGCTTGGATGATTTTAGGTCATCAATGATGATGATGCCCAAGTCTCTTTCTTCCTTTGTGACTGCTAGCAACTCCCTCCCAGCCTATAAGTGGCTTCAGGGTTTCTCTTCCCTATGTGCATGATTTTGCACTTCTTTGCATTAAATCCCAGTTGCCACTCTTCTGACCATTCTGCTAGTTTATCCAGATCTCTTCTCATTCTGCCCACCCATCTGGATCATCTACTCTGTTGCAGATCTTGGTGTCATCTGAAAACAGACAAGCCTTACCTCTAGTCCATCTGCAGAGGTCACTAATGAAGATGTTGAATAGGACTGGCCCCAGAACTGATCCCTGAGGTACCCCACTTGTGACTTGCATCTCTTCTGACTGTATACCATTTACCACCACTCTCTGTTTTCTGCCAGTCAACCAGTTTGCCACCCAGTTGACCAACTTCTGACCCACCCGAGCCTACCTAGCTTATTTTATCAATCTTCTATGTGGAACAGTGTCAAAAGCTTTGCTGAAGTCAAGGTAAGCGACATCAACTGCTCCCCTTGGTCCACCACTCTGGTTACCCAGTCAAAGAAATCTATGAGATTAGTTTGACAGGACCTTCCTTTGTAAACCCATGCTGTCTTGGATCCTGTGCCCTATGGATTCCAGGTGTTGCACTATCCTTTCCTTAAGGAGTGCCTCTATAATCTTGCCCACTACTGAGGTAAGACTGACCGGTCTGTAGTTCCCCGCCTCCTCCCTGCTACCACTCTTGTGGAGTGGGATCACATGAGCCCTCTCCAGTCTTCTGGGAACTCTCCTGTGCTCAGAGACTCACTAAACAATTCTGCTAATGGCTCTGCTAGTTCCTCCTTTAGCTCCTAAGTACCCTGGGATGTATGCCATCAGGTCCCATTGCTTATCCACCCTGAGCTTAGCAAGCTCTTGTAGGACCCTTTCTTTTGTGAAGGGAGTAGTGCTCACCTCCCCTGTGTCCATGATGCTGAGCTGTGGGCCCTGCCCTACCTTCTCTTCAGTAAATACTGAGCAAAAGTATCTATTTGATAGATGCCTTTACAGGGTCCTCCTCCTCACATGCTCCCTTTTCTCCATTAAGCTTAGCAATACCCTCTGGACTTTCTCCTTTCACTAATGTATCTATAGAAAGTCTTGTCACCTTCTTTACTGTTCGTGCTAGTGTTTCCTCAGTTTGGGACTTTGCCTGCCTTACTGCCTTACCTGCTTCCCTTAGGCAGTTTGGTATGCCTCCCTATCTTCATCCGCTGTGTTCCCTTATATTTTCTGAAGGCCTTTGGCTCTGACCTTTTCTGCTACTGTATTTGAGAACCAAAGTGGTTTCCTTCTTCTTTTGCACTTCCTTTTCTGTCTAACACAATGGGATGTTGCTTCAAGTATTGCATCCTTAATGCTTGCCCACTTTGCCTGTACCCCCTCACCTGTGTTTCTTTTTGCCAGGGTTAGCTTAACTCTGTTGGCCATCTTATCAAAGTCAGCTCCTCTGAAGTCCCATATTTTTGCCTTGGAATGGGATGATTTAGATGTAGTAGCCAAATTGAACCATACCATGTGATGGTCACTGGCCCCCAGGTGACCTTCTACCTGGAGATTCTGTGATCCCTTCTTTGTTAGTCAGTACTAGATCTAGGATAGCCCTGTCTCTTGTGGGTTGCTGTACCAGTTGTTTGAGGCCCTCCTGCAGGGAATCCACTATGAGTCTAGTTCTGGCAGATGTTCCTGCTGGTATTGACCAATCTGTATCTGGCATGTTGAAGTCTCCATTATCAGACCCCCTTTAGCTGTCATGTTTTGTATCTTCTAACAGTAATGTGTCTATGTCCTCCCTCTGGTCTGGGGGCCTGAAGACAACCCCAGTTCTTATGGTTGTCCCATTTCCTGTTTCCAGGGTGACCCACAGTTCTTCTGGCTCCTTATGTGTATTCTGAATTTCTGTAGCTTTGATATTTTCATTAACATACAGGGCCACTCCTCCCCTTTTTGCACCTCGGTCTCTTCTGAACAATACATAGCCAGGTACTGAAGTCTCCCAAGTGTGGTTACTGGTAAACCACGTCTCACTAATGCTACTATGTCCAGTTTAGCCTCTGACATTATTGCCTGCAGGTCTGGGATCTTATTTCCCAGGCTGTGAGCATTTGTGTACATGATTTTCCATTGGCCAGATTTTGGTGTGTTAGTTGTTGGGTGAAGTTTGGCATTACCCCTGTGCATCGTATGGGGAGACAAACCTTTTTTCTTACCTGGTGATGCAAATGAACGGCAAACATGCTGAATTCCTGTTTGACTACTAGCTGAGGGGGGAGGGGTGTTCTTCCCATTCGACGTATGGGGTGCTGCACCCCTCTCCCCATTTGCTAGTTTAAATATTCTGCAAAGACGTCAAACTTCTGCCCCAATGCACTGACTCCCTCTTTAGTCAGATGCAGTCCATCAAATTTAAAGAACTTTCGCTCCCAGAACTGTTGCCAGTTCCTACAAATCTGTGTCCTTTTTCCTGGCACCAGTCCTTGAGCCACATGTTTAGCTCCCCTATCTCCCCATCTCTGACCTTCTGTCCATCTGCTCCCTTCTCCCAGACTGGCAGGATCTCAGAGAAGGAGATGCCGGACGAAATAGATGATAGTTTGTCACCCAGCCTAGTCAGATGTTCCTTGGTCTCCACAACTGACCGGCTGGCGAGATCATTAGTCCCTATGTGTACTAGGACATCAATGTTTTCTCCTGCTTTGTGAACACTTAGTAATGCGTCAGTGTCTCTCCATGCTGATGTACCTGGGAGACATCTGACCATCACCCTGGCTGGAGATGGGTATCAACTCCTCGAATCATGGAGTCTCCTATGATCAGAAGTTTTTGGATTTCCTTGTGCTTGTTTAGTTTTGGTTCCTGATTTGGGTGAGTATTGTTGTGCTAGCTCCTGTGCTGCAGTGTCCTGCTCTGCAGTGTCTTCTGCCTCTTTATTTGATTTCAGAGATAGAGGCAGATACCTGTTTGTAGTGTTTATATGGTTTTTGGAGGTAATGTGTTGGAGAGCAGAGAGTGATGGGGCACCTGATTTGCTCCTCCTAACCACCTGCCAACCTCCTGGACCAACTACCCTCTGCGGCCGAGTTTTTTCTGTTGGATGCTGGGGAAATGGCGGGTGGTTCTTATAATGTATTTCCTCTTCAATATGAAATTTGAGGTGTGCAATCTCTGCCCATGCTGCCCGGAGCTGAGACCTAAGATCTCCAAAGGCCCAGCATGTGGACAGTGTCCTAAATCCTGTAAGACTGTCCTTCTGAAAATTGTTCCACAGTACCTGCAGTTAATGAAATCCATTCCAAATAAGTTGCTGGGTTTGTAACCTAGTCAGAGTAATTAGAAGGAAAAAAATGCAAGTAATGGTTTAATTGTGCTTTGTTTAACTTGTTATAACAAGTTAAATTACTAGTGCCCCTGTAAATGAGATCACCTTGTGGAGGCCCCACTGATCCGCCCCTTCCTGCTCTGCCACAGGAAATGTCACAACTGTGGTACCCTATAAAAGGAGTGTAGCGTGGGGTGGTTGGGGATGGGGGTGGGTGGCTGGGCCCTTCCCCTGCCTAAAAAGAAGAACCACGGACGAAAGAACAAGGAGGTAAGAGCAGAAACAATCAGTCAACAACAAATGCAGTAACCCTGAAAGCTTATCCTAATGTTAGATAAAACTGTAAAACCTGTAAAGCACCACCTGTAATAATTTCAGAGAAGATATACCCTGTAAGAAACACTTTGCTCCAGAGAAAAATAAAGCAGTAACAGAAGATATACCTTGCAGAAGACAATTTGAATCAGAAGATTACAGGAGTAATCTGTTAGCACACACCTGTAGGCACACCTTGTAATAATGCAGAAGAAGGTATACCAGCAACAACAATTTGAATCAGAGAAAAAATAAAGCAATGAAATGTTAGCAACAAACAGTAGCAATCCCTGTGAGTAAAAAATAAAAACGCCACCACACAGTAAATCTGCTTAGCCAAACTAAGTCTTAATCCTTCTCCCTTGCTCTGGTAAGTTTCTCTACTCTGCCTTTCAAGCAGTCTTAGAAGGAAAGAGCTCAGGTGAAGCTAGGTGCCTTGGCCAGCAAACCAAGTCTTCTACCTCCAAGATATCAACTAACCTGACTTTTTAACCCTTCTCTGTCACCTTGTTAACTTCTGTTTACTCCAGTGTGAGTGCACAATGTCCTATCTGATTGTATGCTACATTTACCATTTTGTATTTACTTTTACTGTTCAGCAATACCTATAACTGCTGTATTGTACATGATGTTCCTGCACTGATGTAATCTACTTGTTTTACCACTCTTTTTGTACTCTCCCAGGTCGTGGCTGGAAACAGTCATTGTTTGGCTAGTGTACTCACCCAGTTAACAAAAACTAAATAAATAGGACATATATTTACCCAAGATAGACCAGATGAGATGTAATATGTCATTTGCAACGAGGTCCTGATTTTACACATTTTATTTTGCATTTATCCAGAACAGTAGAAGTGAGATGTGAGATCTCATTCTTAGTGGGTTCCAGCTTTAATAATGTATTTTTTCCCAGGACAAATCATGTCAGATGCCACATCACCTTTTCAGTACGGTTCTGCTGTAGGGTCTTGTTTTTACACAGTTGTGCAATATATTTACCCAAGATAAGCCATCTCAGATGCAAGGTCTTATTTTCAATGAGGTCTTGCTTTGGCACATTTTTGTACTGTATTTACCCAGGATAGGATAGACAGTGTGTTCTTTTCAGTGGGATCCTGCTTTTAACTGTTTTCACACTGTATTTACCCAGGATAACCCAGGTAAAAGGCAAGTAATATTTTCACTGGGGTCTAGCTTTTACATCATATTTTACTAAGAACAGAGCTGCAGAGATGCACAGTTCAGTGGGGGATGTGCTTTACTGGGGTCCTGGTTTTATACATTTTTACCCTATATTTACCCAGGATAGACCAGATGAGATGCAGTATCTCATTTTCAGTGGTGTCCTGCTTTTATACATTTTTAGACTGTATTCACCCAACATAGGCTAGTTGGGAGGCAATATCTAATTTTCAGTGGGCTCCAATATTTTGATTCCAAATTTCCAATATTGTCTTTCTATGAGCTGACGTTATGGTCAAGAGAGGTGGAACTTTTTAAATCTCATCCGAAAGGTGATTTCTCAGTGAAACGGCAAAAACATGTTTCAGAGGGAACTTGAAACATGGCACATCATGTTCATGAGGTAGGGCAACACAAGGGATATGTTGAACATAAGGGGCCAAAATCTGGAAAAATAAAGTGACAATTAAGCATTAGAACAATTCAGTGTTTCTTCATAACTTAGTTGCTTTTTCACATTTTGACCCTAGATTTTCAATGTAGTCTTTTATGACCCCTTGTTATGATCAAGATAGGTGAATTTTTTATTTCAAATCCTGTCTGAAAGGTAGTTTCACAGAGGCACTGTTAAAACATATTTCACAGGAGAGTTGAAAAATGACACCTGTCATGTTCCTCAGCTGGGGTTGTGGTATTATGACAGGATACTAGGCAAATGCAAGGGGTGGGGGGCAAATGAAAGAGATTTTGACCAAAGTGTTAAAGTAATGCAAAGTGGTGACTAAAAGCAGAGGGCTTATTGCAGAGGGTACCAGCAAGCACTGGGTTAGAGATGTTTTGTTTAGAGCAAAATGTCTTGAGCAATGCAAACTTGCTGGTCAAAGCAGAATCATTTGTACAAAAATATTCTCTTGTGCAAGAAAGAAGGTCATGTTAAACTTAATGTAACTAATACAAATAGCTGTAAACAGAAACAAAAGTGGTACGTGTAGAATGGCCAAGCATTAAGGTCCTGTCCAGTCCTGTCAACTTCCCTGTCTTATGTTTGCTTCCCTTTTGATATTTATGTTACTTGGTAACCTTAATGAATGCTTGTTATACTTTAATCTTATAAAACTTGGTTTTTCTGCCTTTCTGGCTAAAGTGTTTCCAGTTGCAATGATGCTTCCTTTGTGGTTGTGACAACTAATACCCCCCTCCTGATCAATGTGAAATGAAATCTTTATTTTAGTCAACAAGGATAGCTGTTTGTGGCCAGTCTCAATATTATGAAATTACCTCCTTTCATAGAGCTGGGGTGGCTGGTTGGCAGAGAAGGACTGGGTGACAGAAAAGGACCATCGGCTCTGTGGCAGGGAGCCGGTGACCCCGGTGGGGGCTCTGCAGGGGAGCTGTGCAGGATCCAAACCACTCCTGTGGTTTGAAAGGGACACCAGCCCCTGCTGTTCTGGCTACCTGGGAGGGAAGGGAGGGACAGTTTAAGTAGCAGCCAAGAAAAGGAAGGACTCAGGCAGACAAAAGAAACAGGGAGGGGCATGGGCAGGAGGTAATTAAGGTAGAGAAACACAAAGAGATAGAGTTCTGGAGGTGGGGATAGTCAGTGAGGGAAACTAAGACAGACTAGGAGCAGTGCCAAGGCTTGCAGGGAAAGCAGAGATAAAAACTGGGTTAGGAATTTAATTGGGGGGGGGCAGAGGTTTTAGCAGTGGGAGTGAAATTAATAAGGGAGGTAAGGCTTTAGTAGAGGGAGTGAACGAGTACAGTCAGATGACAGATCTAAGCAGAAAATCAAACTTTAAAACATAACTACAAATTCTAAGATAGGCTGTAAAATGCTCTACAAAACTCTAAACATAGTTAAACTAGCAAATAGCTGGGAAAAATATGCAGTATACAGGCAACCAGAGAATGTTCCGAGTCAAGAGAAACCAAAGAAAACAAAAGAGCCAATCAGGAGCATAGCTACAAGAGCCAACTCAAATCAAAGTCCAGAAAAATTCAAAACTTATGAGCAGGCTGAGCGATGAAGCGGCTCCCTGGTGTACCTGGTAATGAGATGCTGGGGCGGCTGGTTGGCTGATCCTCGGGGTGGGTGGCAGAGAAGGACCAGGTGGTGGAGAAGGACTGTTGGCTCCATGGCAGGGAGCTAGTGACCCCGGGGGGGGGGGCGGAGACTCTGCAGAGGTGTAGCACAGGACAAATCATTCCTGCTGTTTGAAAGGGACACCAGCCCCTGCTGTTCTGACTACCTGGAAATACAATGCAGTGGCTGTAGAGCTGGAGAGGCTGGTTGGTAGATCCTGGGGGTTGGTGGCAGAGAAGGACTGGGCAGCAGAGAAGGGCTGTCAGCTCCATGGCAGGGAGCTGGTGAGTTCAGTGGGGGCTCTGCGGAGGTGCGGCGCAGGTTCCAAACTGCTCCTGAGGTTTCAAAAGGACACCAGCCCCTGCTGTTCTGGTTACCTGGAAATGCAATGTGGTGGCCATAGAGCTGGAGAGGCTGGTTGGTTGATCCTCAGGGTGAGTGGTAGAGAAGGATCTGGTGCCAGACAAGGACCATTGGCTCCGTGGCAGTGAGCCAGTGACTCTGGTTAGGCTCTATGTAGGTGCTGCGCAGGAACCAAACTGCTCCCGTGGTTTGAAAGGGACACTAGCCCCTGCTGTTCTGGCATGACAGGTATAATTTATGAAATACTGGCTAAAACATAATTTAATGCAACAAGTATGAAAACACATTTTGACTAGGATTTGAAAAACAACACCTGTAATGTTTATGAGGCAGTTTGAAAAAATAGCTGCAGTATGTTGAAAATTTGGTGTCAGAATTTGAAAATTGCCAAACTTATGAGTGAACTTTGAAAAATGTCAATGTACCATCATAACTTTGTTGAATTTTAATATTTTGACCTCAAATTTCCAACATAGTCTTCTTATGACCACACCTCATGAACCCAGTAGGTGAAAATTATCAAATCCAACTCAAAAAGTGATCTCACAGAGAAAATGTGAAATCATCTTTTATGACAGATTTCAGAAATTTAATCTACAGTACTTTGTTTATGAGGTAGGGTCCAAAAAAGGCCATGTAGAAAATATGGGGGAAAAAGTATGACCACATTATAAGTTTAAAACACATTGAAATACATTAATTATATTTATCTGATTTCCTCAGTTCCCGGTCTGGGATTGAACATTGAAAATGTGTCTCTGGTCCAGAGAGGATCACAGTGTTGGACCCCTGTTAGGTAGGTAGGTAAGGGACATGGGTGTGTAGGGTGGTGGGTGATGAGTGTTGGGGGTCAGATTGGGAGGAGGGTAACAGCAGGGGGAGGCGGTGTTGGTAACAACAGACATTGATGGACAATTTTCTTTTTAATAGGTTTAAAACAAATTAAAAGAGACTGCAAAGGATGGCTTTCTTTATTTCAGGTACCAACACTGGGGATTGGGCATCCCAGTGTCAGTTTCATGTTTGGGGTCACCGGGGGTATGCTCCCCAATGTTCCACATTTGAAATAGACAGGGTAGGGGGTGATTTGTAGCTGGCCATGGGGACTGGGTACCCCAGTGGAGAAAAATTGAAAAGGAGCGGAGACTTAACCAACTGAAATATAAATTAAAAGGTTTGGTGCTAACAGTAAAAGACCAGGAAAGAGACTTTGTATTGGGGGGGTTATAAACCTGAAGTATTCCGAGCAATGTGCAGCTGTAGTAAACAAGGCAAACTGTATGCTGGACTGCATAGAAAGGGTAGTATTTAATATGGCAAGGGCCTATATCACTACAGAATAAGGCACCAGTGAGGTGACATTTAGAATGGTACAACTAGAATACTATAGCAGTAGAGGGGATACTACATATGAGCACAGAAATTATTTGAAGGTTAGTAGGGCTGATCAAGAGGAAGGATTCATTAATTTACAGTAGGTATGGTCACACTGAGGAGAGGAGGGTGGGAGGAGCATAATAGCAGTATTTACATTTTTTTTGTGATAACTATGAAAAGGAATGCAGGTATGGGTTGATTTATGCAGATGAAAGGAGACAGCCACTCTGTGAATGAAGTAATTGGCTCATATCAACTACCAGCAGTTTCCACCAAGAAAACTGTGTCATGATCAACCTGTATGATTACTGGGCTGTCACTGCCGAGCCCACTGCAGCCTGAGCTGCACTGGATCCAACAGTGACACACCTCTGAAATGTGCTTCTCTGTAACAAAACATTTGCTGCACACACATGCACATGCAAACATAAAAAGCACTTCTTTCACAACCAACGTACTGTACATGACCTACAGTAACTTTGGAATGAAAGTATCATAAAAACAGAGGACAAGACTGGACTGTTACATTTTATTCTGTTTACAGATACCTAAGTTCCTGTATTTCTTTGTTGTCGGGGAAAGGATTGTGTTGTACTGTAAGAAATGCTTACTGAGATTCAAAACCACTATTTGATGCCAACCCATCCATTCAATTCAGTTCAATTCAATGTATTCGTATACTGGAAAGTATGTGAGCAAAAATGCCCATGTTCACAAACGTCCAGTGTAGAAGTACAACATGAGGGTAAAATTAATATAACAGGGTAGAGCATATACAAAAACCTGCTGGTGGCCAGACCTCTGCATCCAGTCCACCACCCCCTGACCAAAGAAAGCAGCCACAAGCCTAAACCAGGCTCTCCACTTCAGCTGAGTGGCCCTGGTGCTGCTACCCACTCCCCCTCTCAACTTTCATTTAATGGAACTGTCTGCTCTGACCCTCTTGGCATTGCAGACTACCTAAACCACACTTTCTCAGACCTGAGTTCAGTCCTGCCCAGTAACTTCTTTGACCCTACCCCAGTAGCACCCCTGCCCACTTCCCAGAGACCTCTTTTCTACCTAGATACCATCTCCCCACTGGAGACTAGACCCCTTCTACAAAAAGCTGTTAGTAGTAACAACCCCGGCACCAACCTACTGGACACTAGGCTACTTCGTCTTACATTGGATGCTATCCTGGTCTCACTTACCAAGCTGCTCAACCACTGTCTGTGCCTGGGGAAGTTCCCCAGCACATTGAAAACTGCCATCATCACTCCCATCCTAAAGAGTGGTGATCGAGCGACCCCAGGTAACTATCGACCTATCTCCATCCTCCCCCCACTCTCTAAAGCCCTTGAAAAAATAGTTATCAACCAGCTTGCTGAATACCTGGCCATGCATAATATCCTGTGCCCTGAACAGCATGGCTTTTGTGCAGGTCACAGCACCATAACTGCGCTACTTGGATTCTCCAACTTCCTGCACTCTGCTCTTGATGCTGGAAGTCCTGCCGGTGCCATGTTCATTGACCTCTCCAAGGCCTTTGACATGGTTTGCCATCCTCTCCTGCTTGACTCCCTCAGCTGCCTTGGTTTCTCCCCCAGCCCCCTTGCATGGTTCACCAGCTACCTCTCTGCCAGAACTCAGTGTGCAAAAATAAATAGCACCTTATCTGACACATGACCTGTCTGCTCTGGGGTTCCCCAGGGCTCCATTTAAGCCCCTCTCCTCTCCTCTTCAGTCTCTACCTCAACTCCTTCCCCTTGGCCTGCCCAAGTAAGATCCTCCTCTACGCAGATGACGCTGTGCTCTTCGCCACTGACCCCAACCCCAACACACTCCAGGCCACCCTCCAACAAGCTTTTGATAGAGCTGAACATTGGTTCACATCACAAAGGCTAGTCCTAAGCCTAAAAAAGACCAAAGCTATGCTCTTCTCGCATCACCAAATCAAAGCCAGTGGTGTCCCTCTCATGATGCTGCCTAGAACACTAAACCCCATTGAGCAGGTTTCCTCCTATAAGTATCTGGGCATCACCTTTGATTTGGCACTCTCCTTCCATTCCCATATCAATGCCCTTTCTGCTGCCACCAATGTCAGGATTGGACTGTTATACCACCATAGGGACTGCCTACCACAAGAGGCCCTTAGATTGGCAATCACCTCCTCTGTCCTGTTGCTAATTGACTATGGGCTGCCCATCTATGCTGCAGCCAACAACACTGCACTTCCAAGAATCTAGCTGTCTATAAACAAGACCTACAGGCTAATGCTGGGAGCCCCTAGGTGCACCCATACGTGCCTGCTGTACTCCACCACCAACTTGCTCAACCTTGAAGAAAGACTCCACTTCCAAACCTGCCTTCTTGTAAAAAGACCCTGCTAGGGCTCTCCCCCCCCCCGGGGTTACCACCTCCCTGCAGCGTACCTCCTCCTCAGTCTCCACCCGCAGCACTGTCAAAACCTCCCTTATTGTCCCCAGGGTAAGGACCTTTGTGGCCCGGAGATCCTTTTGCTATCAGGCTTCCTCCTGGTTCAATTCCCTCCCAGCCAATATAGCTGGCTCCACTAAGCTTGGTCCTTTCAAGGTCTCCCTCAGAAGCCATGTGACAAGCACTCTCTGCTGCAACTGCACATAATCCCCCACCTGCCCCTTACCTTCACCCCTAGGCTGGGACTGCCCTGTCTACTTTTGCTGTATATACCTTGGGTCTCATGCAACATCTACTGACTAATGTAATAAAATATCTCTGGTTGCTATCTGACGTGGTACTCATGTACCTATATTATGACTACTGTGATCTTCCTATTACCAAGCATCTACCACCAGTGAATGCCTATAACACTGGTTGCTTTTTTAATCTAAGCGTTATGTACTGTACTGTTTGTTTGCTGTGATGTATTGCTCTCTTGACAAGGTGCCTTTGTAAATGAGTCTATGACTCAAAGGTCCATAAACTGATGATCTAATAAATAAAAAATAAAAATATAAAAAAAATAAATAAAAAGAAAATCAATTAACAAGGGTAGCAAAATAAAACATTACAAAATGGTAGAGATCAGAGTACAGTGGATCACAAGATACAGTATATAACAGGGTATGATATATACAAAAATCAATTAACAAGGGTAGCGATATAAAACAGCACAAAATGATAGAAACACAGTACAGCAGATAACAAGATCAGGTTCGAAGGGGAGGTGACATAACACAAAGCAGAATGGTAAAGCAGTTCATAAGATTAAAACAAGAAGGCAAGAGAGCAGAAACCATAATATTTATCAGGTAGGAACAGACAAATGGGAGAAGAATAAGTGCAAAATGTGAGGATAGTGTGTGTCTGCCAGAGAATGGCAGCAAATACTTGAGTGAGTGGACTAGGGGTCCAGGTTGGGTTTAACAAGTGGGACAGCTATAGTTGGAAGTGTTAAGGAGGTAAGACTTGAGGGAGGAGTTAAAGGAGTGCATGGTCTTACAGGCCTGGATAAGGAGGGGTAGCTTGTTATACAATCTAGTCCCCCATAGGAGATAGAGTTCTGAGCCTGCTTGGTCTGGTAGAATGGGGTGTCAAAGATAATGGTGGTGGAGCATCTGGTCATCAGCCCAGGGGCAAAGAGTGGGAACAGGGAGTTGATGCTGGGTGGCAGCATATCAAGTTAGACTTTGTGAAGGAAATATAGTATTTTTAAGTGTAACCTCCCTTCAAGGGTGGGCCAGTTGATTGAGGAATAGAGGGTGCAGTGGTGAGTTCGCCAGGAAAGACCTGTAATGAAATGTTCTGTACTGTTGTAAGTAGCTCTGAGTTTGGAGTAAAGGAGAGAGAATGTTGGGGTGGGGGGTGGGGAGTAGATAATGGAGCCCTAGTCAATGAGAGGCAAGAATAGAAAGGTAGCCAGGTGCAGTCTGGAGGAGGGAAGTAGGAACTTTCTGACCCTGTAGAGAAGGCCGAGCCTAGCATGAATCTTCTTTATAAGGCTGTGTTTTATTTATTTATTGATTGATTGAAATCTTGGATTAACACCTTTGAGCAGAAGCTCTTTACATAGGTTCCACGTTAGACAATAACATTGTCAGGAAAATAATTACAGTCAGATGGTTACAATGTAAGTGTCACCAGGCCTAAGTACATCTCAAAGTAAATTAATAAACAAATGACATAGATTCAGGAGGAATATAGAATGTAGTTAGATGGGGCATGAGATAATAGGTATACAGAGGACAGTATCTAGGAGAAACAGAACACCACACATACATCAAAGGCATTGTACAATGTATGCCTGAGTCAACTAAATTGCTGTCTACTACAGGTGAAGGTGCTGGAGCCCATCCATGGAGAGGGAGTGTGGAGAGGAGGAGTGAGGTAAGTGAGGGGGAGGGCTTAAGGGGGAAAGAAATGGGTGTGGAAGAAATGAAGGGGGGAGGCAGGGTAGGAAAAGAGTAAGTGCGAATAAATGCTGGGAGCAGAGGGAAGTGCTAGCAGAAAATGGCTTTCAATTGTAGAACAGGTATGGAGTAGGTTGGAAGATCTAGTGGTAGCAGTCGCATGTTACCTCAGTGATTAGGTGCTGGCAGAGCAGATGGTTGTGTATATGTAGACTGAAGGAGAGGTGGGGGTCGAGGTAGAAATCGATGTATTTGAATTCAGTCACCTGTTCGATGGGGTTCCCAGAGTTGTCTAGAAGGGTGAGTCTGGTAACAGGGTTTTTTCAAGGGCAGGATAAGATCATGAATTTGGTCTTCTTGGAGTTGAGGAGCATGCCATTCCCAGAGAACCACGAGTAGAGTTTAAAAATCAGACTGTAGATTCTAGAACATTGTGGTTGGGTTCTCATGGCTGCAGAATAGGGCATCATAATCGGCGTATAGTACAAGTTGAGTGGATTGGCAGATGGAGTGAAGGCTATTAATGAGAAGTGAGAAAAGAGGAGGGTCCAGGATAGGGCCCTGGGGAACATTATATTTGGTCGGGCAAGCAGAGAAGAGGTGACTTTCAGTGGAGGTTTGATGGGATCTCACAGAGTGTAACTCCTAGCCCACCAGACAACATGGTCAGAGAGGTGAAGACTATGAAGGGTGTCAAGGAGGAGGGAATGGTCTACAAGGTCGAACACATAGCAGTAAGGTCACTGCTCATTAAGCTGGTGACCCAGGATTCAAAATTAGCCTGGTTTGTCAGGTGCTGGCTGGGAAGAGGTGGCGCAAGTGCCCACAGGATGCTTTCCTCTTTTGTTGGTGCCTGCCTTTGACATTATCAGCTGGGTGAATGCAGCTGACAGTGCAGCTAAGGAGCCTACATGGGCAGGAAGGATACAACTGTGGCATCAGCATGCTGAAATGTTTAGAATGTGCACAAGAGACCTGACATCCCAAGTGTGGCAGTGCTCTGCAGATATGGAAAAAACAGGAGAAAAACAGCCCAAGCCACTGCAAGATGCTGCTATCCCAACTCACAGTCCCAGACCCCTCACAGCTGACTATGGCACCCTTCCTACCCACTGATTCAAGAGTCAATCAAGGGGGCTTGGGAAACCGTTAATGATGGTTTCACCATGGAAAGAATGCCTTGTGGGCATAAGGAAGGAGGTGGGTCTCAGAGAAAGGTGCAGATGGGGCTTAAGGAGGGCAGTAGATGGGGAAGTTTTGAGTGATAAGGGGGCATAAACAGAAAATAAAACAAAAACTCACTAAACACTTTTGTAGAAATGTCATGAATAATCTGGAGAAAATATATGGTAAACACAGAAAGAACAGCTAAATTAAAAAAAAACATGATTTGCAGTAAATGTTTGTTACGTTTATGAAAGAACATTTCATTTAATCTCATTTCATTTTTTATTTTTGAACTGGTTAGCAGATGGGTAGAACTGCCCTTGAAATACCACAGTGCTCTTCCCATACACTGACATAAAGCACTCTCAGTTGCCATTTGGGAGACCCAGGTTTGTGTTCAGACTTGTGTTTTCCAAACTGTTAGGGTCCTGACTATCAAGCACTGAAGCCCACCCTTATCCAATGACTTATCAAATTGCTCCCTAAGCAACCAGTTCAGAGACAGCCATCACTCTCAGAAGATGCAATGTGCCCCAGCTAGTTTCTGAGAAAGTACGGTGCCAGCAGGGAGGCTGGTCAAGGGAAGTGGAGAACAGAAGAGTAGGGAGGGAGCAATATTAGAAATGTTACTAAAGCAAATTATAAAATCGGCTTTTGCATAAATATTTGATGACATCTATTTTGCATCATAAATATTTAATGCAACTATATAATTGGCAGATTCACAAACTTTTCTTATAATCCAGCCAGTCCTTTGTGCCTGTTTAAGTAAAGATAGAAATCACCACAGATATTCATGTAGTATTTAAAATGAGGTGTTTGCATTACACAAGTGTAAAATGAGAAAAAAAAAATCAGTACTCCAGCTACCTACCATTGGGGCAGATATCAGTACTTAGAACTGATATTCTGTTTATTAAATTGTAAACTTTTAGAAGCCTTATTTCATTGCCTTTATAAAAGAAATAAGTTTTGTGATGAATTTAAAAAGTATTGTGTAAAAAGTACAGTGATTAGTAAACAAGAATCCTGTTGTTGGCATATATACAGCAATAGACACTGTGGTGCTTCAAGTTTTCTCAAACAGTCATTTTCAGAATTCATTTTTTGTTTGATAGAGCAACACTGATATATATTTTTTTTAAAGAAACAATGATTGCCTATAACAATTCTGCCTGTAAGCACTTTATATGGATATGGTTCAATCCCATAAAATTACTCTACTGAAAGATCACACTAGGTGGTGGTAATAAGAAACCCTTTCCAGCTTACTATTCTGTAACTTCTTATTAGTACAGGTTACTAGAAAGATGACTTGTTTCAAACTTAAACAGTCTGTCTCCCTGAGAGAGTTTTGTCATCTGTTTGATTATAATCCTTGTCTAACTGCAATCTTTACAGAAGGTCTGATTGCTACTGCCAGCTATAACAATACTTTTAGTGAGCTTTAGCCTTCAATAACAGTTAATGGCCAAACATAATATGAAATTGTACATCTTTATCCCAGAAGCAACCACAAACACCTCCTATTGTTTGATAAGTGAACTTCAACAAAACACATTGGCCCATGTTTTCAAAGGAGATGCATGACACATCTCCAGATGCACTGACACAATCCAACAAATGCTCCGAAAAGCAATATTCAAAGGACAGAGATGTGTTACGCATCTATAATGTATGCGGTGCATGTGGAAGGGATGTTCCTATGAATGTGCTGCATATCCCTATATTCAGCCAAAATGAGCGGTGCAAGTGTGGAGCATCCTGAAGATGCGCTGCCCAAAGTTAGGCAGAAAAGAAGCATGCCTAAGTGCACAGCACCCACAGGCAGCAAGCTGTACAACAACAGCCACAGCCATGGATGGCTCAGCATTTCTGATGGCAGCTGTCATGAGGGGTGTGAGGAGATGGGCAGAACAACAACATGGCCAAGGAAGGGCCCATAGGTGGTATGCCCAACAGAGATGGTACTGTGCTCATATCACATTTGAACAACTCAGTGACACAGAGATTGTGGGCCGGCACAGGGCAATACTGAGACAGTTCTGTGATTTGGTCCATGATGAACTGCAGGCACCAACATACAGGAGTCATGCCATGTCAGTGGAGACAAGAGGGACAGTAGCACTTTGTCTGCTCACCATGGGCACCTTCCAGATACCAGTGGGTGACACCACTGGTATCGCATACTCTGCCACATCCTGTCTCCTCACACAATTTCTCACCACTCTGCTGCCACATGCTATGGAGTTCATCCCATTCCCTAGCACACAGGCAGAGTGGACAGAAACCATGCAGCACTTCCACAGGGTGGCATGAATGCCAGGCATGATAGAGGCCATCTACTGCACCCATGTGGCAACCAGGGCACCACCTGGCCCTGATGGTGACACCTATGTCAATAGGAAGGGATATCACTCAGTAAACTGCCAGGTGGTATGCAATGCCACAGAGTGCATCACCAATGTCTGTGCAACGTACCCTGGAAGTGTACATGATGCCTACATCTGGCATCAGTTGGCCCTGTGCCAGTGGTTCAAGAGTGGGGAGATACATAGCAGCCACCTAGTGGGTGAGTGAGGCAGGACAACATGCACACACAACACTATGTAGCACACAACACAGCTGGAGGCAGTGACAGTTGGGGATAGTGACAGGGAATATGCACTGGGTAACAGGCATGGGGAACCGTGGAACAGGGGAGCCCACTGGAGCGAGAACCACAGACAGATGGTGGGGTGCCAGTGCACAGGGTGGGGCAGAGCAGGGAACACACACAGCACACACAGGTGGCAAGGTATGTGGTAACACATGGCCTGAATTACAGACAATGGCAGGGGCAGGGCAGAGTAACATAGCCAGACAGGACAGTGGCAGAGTGGCCACACAGGCAGGGCTGGGTTAGTGCAGGACAGGACAGAGGTAAGCCATGCCATGCTCAAACAAGTAGTGAGCATGCAACAGATGTGGGGGCACAACCACTGGCAAGACAGGGTGTGCACTGCACTGGAGGGGGGATGGCAACCAGGTGGACTGACAGAGCCAGCAAATACAGGCAAGGGGGGGCTGGTGGTAGGCCCTGTTTGTGCCTGATGGAGACTAACAGACTGCATTCTCCCCCTAGGTGACAGTGCATACCCCCTTTGGCCAAAGCTGCTCACCCCCATATATCAGTCCTCAACCTAGGCAAAGAAGCGCTACAATGGGGCATACATTGCGACATGCAATATCATTGAGCATGTGTTCAGCATGCTTAAAATGAGTTTCAGATGCCTGTACAGGTCAGATGGTGCCTTACAATGCAGCACAGAGAAGGCCTGTGGCATATTTCTGGCCTGTTACATGGTACTCAACATGGTCATGGACCGTGGAATAGTTGTCCAGGCACAGGAGGCAACACTTCAGAGGATGAGGAACCACTGGACGTGGGTGGGCAGGCAACCCATGACAAGAGGACCCACGGTTAGCCACTATGACATAGTGGTACAGGGACACTAGTGTGGAGGCACATTGGAGACCACAGTTGAGAAACAGTGCAGGACCAGACTGGGCATTCCACACACACATGGGGATACACACACTGGCGCAGGTAAGCAGACACTACACCTATTCTAAGGACTGCAATGGAAAGTGCACATAACCATGCACACTCAGCCACTGCAGTGCTAGCAAGGACAGGGGGCACACTGTTGCATAGTGTGGAATGGCATGGTTCAGAGGGACTCTGCTGGTACACACACACAGTGGAAACACAGAGCTGCACTCATCATGTCCATGCCACACAGCACAACACAAGTGCCCCCACCCATGCCCAGTACACCACACAGACAACAAGACAAGCATGCCACTGGAGCATGTGTGTGCCACAGCAGGCAGCCCTGGGTAGTGACAGCTGGGAGAGTGGGCAGCAATAGCTACAGAATGCAATTATCATGTTGACTGCACCTTGCAGACATCACTGTGTGCCTCAATGGCCACCATGGACACATGGGTGACCATGCCTTGGCTGGGAAGATTCCTCTGGGGTGTCACCCACCACAGAGGGTGACTCATCCACCCAAGCTGGGGTCAACCCACATGACCATGACTGGGTGCTCGTGGGTGTTTGGGTCCTGAATTCCAGATGGGAACCAGGGATTTTGGGGGATATAGCTGGCAGGGGATGGCATCTGCAACAAAAGGGCCACATTTATTTATTTATTTAAAGTTTCGGAATTACAACCTTTGAGTCAGAGACTCCTTTACAAAGGCTCCACGTCTGGGCAGACAAACAGGTTATGCAAGAGAACACATGACACCGTAGTGTAGGAGTGTGGGTGGTACTGTGCAGGACACGGTGGGAACCCCCGCAGTCATGGGGCATCAAGGCTGCACAGCACAGTTCAGTGGCCTGTGCAATCCTCTCAAGACCCACTGTCATGTCTGCCCACAGTTGGTGTAGCTAGTCAATTATATTGGTATGCCTCGCAACCACATGCTCATCCATGAGGCCCACCTGCACCTGCTGTCCATGGAATGCCTTCCTGAGTGCTGCCTTGCTCTCCACAGATGCCCACAGGAGCCAGGTGTGCTCATTCAGCCTATCAGCAGAAGACATGTCGATTGGAGGGGCTAACGAGCAGGGCGGTTCCGACCTGCCATGCCACATCCACTGGCTGTGGATGCTGCATGACAGGCCACAATTTGACTGGGGACTGTGTGTGGGCAGGCACATTGGGCCCTGGGCCAATCATGCAATGGGCCCCTGCAGGATGCTGCTGCTCCACAGCACCCTGCTGTACTGTGGTGACAGCCCTGGGCCCCAAAGCAGTGCCCTGCCCCTGGCGACACACAGCTGTCACAGCAGCAGTGTGTGTGAGGTTTGGGGAAAGAGTGTGTGAAGGCCCAGGATGGCTCATACCACCTGATGCTGTCTGTGTGGCAACAGGGACATTTGGTGGCACACTGACGTCTGTGTGTTCCCCCAGATGGGTGACATCCTCTACATCATCATCCTCCTCCTCCGTGGCTGATGCAAGCATGATGAGGTCCTCCGACAAGTCAAGGCCAGACAGGGCGTCGAAGTCAGCAAGCCCAAAGATGTCCCTCAACAGATGAGCGTAGTTGGCATTGGCCATTGCTCAGCAGATATGGATGATCTGGTTTCATCCTCCTCTGGTCCCACCGGAAGGGTCATGGAGCCTGCAGCACTCCTGAGGTGTGATGGAGCTGAAAAGCAGGATGGAAAGCATGGTCAGGTATGCATGGTCATGATACTGGAGGAGAGGTGGACATGGGAAGCTGTGCATGTGTACCACAGGTGTGCAGGTGTTACCACTCAGGCCAGGGGCCACCATTGTGGCCTGTACTACACACACTCAATGGCAGCATGTGTATTGCATGTCTACTGGGCTGTGCACACAGTGCAGAATGTGATCCGCGGCCTCAAGGACCAGGTTGTGTCCTGTCAAATTACCTCTTCCATGGCAGTGCCACAAGCAGCGGTCAGCATGTGGACCAACTGCCCACACTGGCTGCACACTGCAGTCACCCAGTGTTGCCAGCAAGGTGTACACACATACATAACACACAGGTCCCTGTGGGCATGGTCGACCACTGGTGGCCTGTGTTGTTATTGACAGCCTCTGTCCTTGTTGCACAGCATGACACTGGGCCAGCACAACACACCAGGGACCATGTTGGCCTATGACAGGGCTGCACACTATCAGCATCTGTGCTTGGCACCATGGAGACACAGTGGATGGCCCAGCATGGCATACCATGCACACCCATGACTGACACATGCAGCCCTCCACATAACATGACATATGCATACTCACAGTTCTGTGAAGGAAAACCTCCTGTCTGGAGCCCACTGCCAGGGACACACTCCACAGAGGCATGGGCTATAGTGGCAGCAAGTGGCTCCTCCCATGCCATAAGTGGTGGCACTGTGTGTGGCCCACCCTCAGTGGCCTGCATGGATGCCTTCATGGTGACCAGCCACTCCCTGGGTCTGGTCCACTCACTGTTCATACATTTAATGCACCCCTGTGGAGTGCAGTTGTATACACCATGAGCATTCACGGCCTCAGCCACTGCACCCCAGCTCTTGGCACACTCCTGCAGGGTACCTGTTTTGTTTGTAAGAAGGTCTTCCCAAAGGACGCATGCAGTTATGAGGGCCTGCAGTTCATCTTCAGTGAAGTTGGGCAGCCTCCTCTTCCTTCCCTCTTTGGCTGCCATTATGGTGCCTGTAGACAGGAGAAATGACAAGCATCAGCACAGGTCCAGCACATCTAGCAAGTGATGCATGTCAAACTGAATGCATTTCACCAAACGCTGTAACAGGCAGAATGTAAAGAAACCCACCTCCTAGGCTGCAGTACCTGTCGGTAATCTGTTGGGTGGGGGGGGGGTGGCACTAGGCAGCACAATTATGGCACAGAACATGCAAATGAGGGTGCATGCAGCCTGTAATGAGATGCAAATATGCAGAGTTGGGCCATGATTGGGCAATTAGGCAATTTACATATCCTGGTTGAATATTGTAGATTTGCACCTGGCCCGTCTCATTGTGCACAGTAGATTTATTTGGGCCACAAATCTCTACATGGCGCATTTCTGCAGTTGCGTGATAGGCCATACCATTATTGACATGTGCGGCAGTGCATGTGTGATGTCAATTGCTATGCATTGTGTATATACACCACTGTACTGTAATGCACCATTGACATGCGTGGTGCATGTCTACAACATTGCGCCATGATGATGGCTACAGGTGTGGCATTGGCCAACCTCAACAACATGGCTGCGTTACGCAGCCACACATGCATTTTGCATGGGGCCATGACCTCCTTCTCCTGCCTAGCCATGTACTACTGCACAAGTGTGGTAATGGCCATTGTACAGCAATCATGCATCCCTATAGCACATGTGCAGGATGCGCGGTGCAATGCATGTGATCCTATCATGCACCTGGCATGGCCCAGCCAAGAATCACACACACTCTCTACTTCCACACCTGCTGCTGCAGCCCTGTACTCCTCCATTGCACATGCACAGGCTGGTGGTCCCAGAGCTCTAAACGGAATGATGTGGAGTTGGCAAACTTGGTTGCCCTTGTTGCTCCACTGGAGGGGTAGTTATTTGGGACAGAGGCCCTACAGGAGGCCAGGGCACAGGTGTGAGCCAGGGTGGCTGAGTGCTTGGAAAGGACAGGCATCCCATGGTCCAGGGAGCAGTGCAGACACTAGTACAGTAGTCTGAGGAGGAGGGACCGAGAAAGGCTACGCTGCCTGCAAGACCAGAACCGCAGAGGGGGCTGTGCTACACCCAGGTACGTATGCGCCCTGTGCATGCTTGCCTTGCCTGATAATAGGGGTTTGTGGGTGTGCAGCATGGGCATATGCCACCGCCCACATGGATCCCATGACCCTGGTCTGGGGGCAGACCAATGGCACCATGCATGCCATTGTCTAGCCCTGGGTGAAATGGTGGCCCATGGTGCTGATGCTGTGTCAGTGTCGGTCCCTCGTTTGCCTGTCACCAGGGTACACATCCGCTGCACGATGCTGCATCATGTCACAGTTGTGCTGGGGGTTGTGATCCTGCTTGCTGCTCATGATTCTTTTCCATTGTGTTCCCCTTGCAGGTTGGTTGGAGCAGTGACAGGTGTAGGAACGCACCAGCAGGCACCAGGGTGAAGGAGGTGCTGGAGGGGCTGTCACTGACACACTACCACGTGTGTCCTGTAGTGTGTCAGGTAAGTGTGCTGCTTGTGCTGCATATGTGTTTTCAGGGGTCTGGGCAGTGGGGGGGTTGCATTGCCTACTGCGGACCATTGCCTGCTTGCTGTGCATGACTATGTGCTGCTGGCCACGCACCCATGGATTGTTGTCTTGGCACTGTGTGGTGGACCTGCTCTGTGCCTAGCACCTGTGTGTTTGTCCTCATTTGATGTGTCCCTCCAGGACTGTGGGCACCCATTGGTGCTCCAACGGGGTTTCCCAGAGGGCCTGCACACATGGTGCATGGGATGTCAGATTCACACACTGTGGGAGACAGGGCCACATGTCCCTCGGCAACATCCAGTGCATGCACATGCTGACATTGCCTGTTCCCTCTGCCACATCCCCTTCACTGTGTGGTTTTGTCGCATGGCACATTGCTGATCTGTTGTGTGCGTGGTGTGTTGTCGGGCCTATGTGAGGGATCTGGCAATGTCAGGCATGTGCATCCAATCCATCCATGGGAAGGGGAGCACTGTGCCTGGGTGGGCTGTGGCACTGAGTATGTGTTCTCTGTTTCCCCCACATAGGTTTTCAGGATGCCAGTGCTATGCAATGGAGGAGGTGGGAGAAGATGGTGCTGCAGAGAAGAGAGAAGTCTCCACCCAGGACCTCTTGGTGGCCATGTTCAGGAGGCAGGGAGCCATGTCCTGGAGGCAGGAGGCCAACCTGTGGGCTGTGAGGGATATCCTGCAGGAGCTCTGTAGTGCCAGATGTCTACACAGCAGATGGGCACATGACCACCAGGGGCAATAGGCCTGTGTTCCCCATTGGACCTTTTATTGTGTAGTTAGCCCCCATTTTGAACAACTCCAAGCCCCGTCTTTCCCACTGTACATAGTTACCCCATTGCATTCCCTGTTCCCCATTCCACCCTGTCCCACACCCATTTTCAGCTGTTTCTGGTTCTTTGTTGTTCCACTTTTTATTGTTTGTTGTTATGTTTTGTACTATTAAATATTTTTTACTGTGACATTGCCTGTGTCTGTGTTCCTTCCTTACCTGTTGTTGCCATCACCTGTTGTGTTGCATGGTTGGCCTAATACCCATTGTTTATCACTGCTCAGTTGTGTGTGTGCCGTTGTGCACCCAGACACTCTGCCCACCTTGTTTTTCCCCAGAGTGTTTGTCATGGTTTCCCTGGGCTGCCTCTGGGGTGTCCATCACTGATGCCCACATTGCCACTTGCACTATGCCCCTTTCCAGTGCTGTGCATGCCTCCACTGTTGTCCTGGTCCCATGCTGCTGTGTGGCACTGTTTGCAGTCCTGTGTGCACAGTATGGCCACCAGCCTGTGTGCCATTATGCTTGTGTCCCACTGTGCCTGTGGTCTGGCTACCACATCAACCCTACTTGGCTCCTCAGCTCTGTTGTCATGGTGCCTGGCCAAGCCATGCTGTCCATTGGCACTGCCAGTGCTGTGACATGTCATCCATGCCTGACTGTGTGCCATGCCCACTGTGCCTGATAAACCCCTTGGCTGGTGGTCTGTGTGTGGTGCTTTTTACTCTACCCATGGGGGATGTGTTATGCCCATTTTGCACTTTTGTAGTGCCACTCTCCTCCCCATTGCCTTGGGCTGCTGCTACTCCCCTGGTTTGTGCTGTTTCACACTGCTCATTTTCCATATTCAGTCCTGCCCTGTTGCTCCTCTGTCCCTGGCTGGGTTGCTCCATTTCCAATATTCAATCCTGCCTTGATGCGCGGCACATGTACAGTTGCGTGATGGTGTATATCTAGTATATTCAGCCAGGGTTGCCCTGGCACATCTTATAGTATATCCATTGAATCTTGCCTTTATTTGGGGTGGTGCATCTGAGATGTGTGGCACGGGCAATTGTGCGATTTTCCAGGAGACTTTTGAATATGGGGCCCATTGCTTATAACTGCTAATATTTCAGTAAAATAAGACCATTTCTCAACTCTGTTTTTGAAATTCTGCATTTTACCTTTGTGTAAGGAGTATCAACGGCAGATCCTCATAGTAGCACATACAACAAAATGCAGCAAGAGGAACTTATCCCTGCATAACAAAATCTAACTTAAGTACCACGGTAGCATTATGTCAATTTACGACTACCCTGCTACTGAACTATTTTTCATTTACTTTTAATTCTCAAAGGTACATTGCAATAAGTACAAAATGTAAACATTACAAGAATATGTATTGATAATGGTATTTGACAGTAATTAAGCATACCCCCCAATGAAATTTGATTGAGAGCAGTGTATTTAATATTATTTTCAGGTCCCATCATCCCCAGATCTTTCTCATTTCTGATTGTCATCCCCTTAAAATTAGTTACCCATTTCCCTTCTAATTATCTTGTTTTCCCCTCCTTAGATACAGTGGGGGAAATTTCAAAAGGGTTGGATGCAGGCACAGATGCACAGTGCACCTGCATCTTTTTCCATCCACTTGCATCCAGGCAACCCTTCTGTTATTTTCAGAGGTTGTATCTTCTTAAGGCAGAAAGTCACAATTTGCTGCAGAAAATGCATACATTTGTGCATTGTGTCCAGTTTGGATGCACTTTTGTCTGCCTTTGGATGCAAATACTGGACACTGTTAGGCCATCTAATAGATGGCCTAACACAGGGGTTGTCAATTTTTTGGTCTGGGCCCCCGCCAAGTGTCAGCCATGTTGGGGACCCCTACCAGCCACCTCAGATTATATATATCATTATGTATTTTGTACTACCTACAAGTCACCAACCTACCACTGCTGGGTGGGGGATGGTGTACAGTAAACTGTCTGCATTCAGTGTTAACAAAACATAGTTCTCCTTTAAAATTGACAGAGTCCACCTCATGCAAAAGAATTCTACTAGCTGCATTCAGTGATACACTGGCACAGTTCTCTTGGACTGCAAAATATATTTCAGTTTGGTGGGGCACAGCAATACCCTGATACCCAAAGCACAACTAGCTGCATTCAGTGTCAACGAAGCACAGTTCTCATTTAAGTTCATTCTGTCTGTATGTACCCAGCTAACTAACTGAAAGCACTTTATGCACTTTATACTGTCTGTAGCTGTATTCATTCATTCTAAGCAGCATTCAGTGACATATTTCTCCATTATGCATGGCATGACACATTTTCCATTGTGTATGAAGTTTCTGTCTGTACCCAGCTAACTGTGACAATTAAATATAGCTTCATTAAAGCAGTTCTCTGTACCTCCATTCCTCGATGACAAGCACTGTATAAAAACAGTTGGAAGTAGGTGCACAATCTGCGAGGAGGCCTGAGGGCATTGTTTTAAAAATCAGCCACAGAGCTCCGTATCCATGAGCCAGTGAGCAAGTGATAGTAAAGAGGCACAACAAGCTCTGTTTTCTCCTTGTTAAAATCTTTCATAAAATGGGCACAAGCAATCTGAGAGGAGGACTGGGCAGGGCAGAGAGTAATGAAGCTCTGTTTCCATGTTTGTTTCTTAAATATCAGTTAGACAGAACATTATTTTATCATGGCTGTAAATTTACAGGGCAATCTGTGCCACCCCCCCAGAGATCGCTCATGGACCCCCTGTGGGCCACGGACCCCTGATTGAAAACCCCTGGTCTAACAGGTCTGGACACATTTTTCTTTTGAAATGAATGGCAGTCCCATCTAAGGTGGATCCTTTTAAAAGTGCGGTCCTGAATGTTTGTATTTTTAAGAGGATATTGGACTAGACTTCCATTAAAATGGCAGGTCATGTAACACTGACAAGTTTGGACATACAGTACAACTTTTTTTATTTTAGATCCCCTTTTTTCTCTAGTTTCATAAGGTATCTTTTTTTTAAGCCAGAGTTTCCTTAAGCATTTTTTTTAGGTTTGGAAACAGTTATGCTATGAATCATGGCAATTTTAATCAATATTCTCTGCTGTTTTTGGACAAATATTATTTAAAGGAGTATCACTTTGTAAGACTAAGATGAATTACACAAAATGGAAACTGCTCCCTGACCTTTTAGGACACTGGGGATATCAGCACTATCTCCAGGTCACAAACCATGAACCCTACCGTGGAGAAATTAAACTGCAGTATAATATACCTAATCAATAAGCTACAATATGGTGTGAGTTGTTGCCTGATAAGAGTATGACACTGGAGCATAATGAGTAGAGATGGGCGAAGTGTCCCCAATTCGCTCCGTGAAGTGATTCGCATAGTGAATGCAAATTCGCAGAGTACTCCACAACGCGAAGCAGAGTACTTCGCATTATAATGGGTAATGCGAAGTCCATTGAAAACAATGACTTCGTGTTACTCTGCCTTCCCAAACCACTACTCCACCAATTCTTAAGGCGAAGTACATTGAAAGCAATGTACTTCACCTCACTTTGCCTTGTTTTTAAGCTCCAAAAGCAAATTTTGCAGTGATTTATGGGATTTCAAGTCACATGTGCTCTAGATTGTTCTGCACAGTCTCAGTTTGGGGTAGTGTGTGTAGGACGTTGTAGGAGACAATCTGTTCTGAGAGCTCTCTGTGATTCAAATCTTCTAAAAGCTGTTAAAAAAGCCTTTTTGAGTCTTTTTTTTTTCTGAAACTTTAGTTCATCGATTATAGGAAACCCTCCTGTGGTCATATCATTGAGCATTTATTGTCTGTGTGTGGATATTGAATGTTAATGTACAACATTCAGTCTGTGTACTGAGAGACAGTGGAAGTGTACTTTGTGGGAGGGGCGTATCTGTGGTATAGGTAGATTAACTTTGAGAAAAAGACAGTGCTTTCTGTTTTGGTGTTTTTTTTCTTGTATAACTGTTAATGTACACACAGCAATATTTTCAATAATTCTTGCCATTTTTATGCGATTCTTGTGGTGCAGCAGTGCATAATTTTAGTTTGTTTAAAATATGTGCTTATATTACTGAAGTTTTCAATTTGCTACACATTACTTAGTGTGTGTGTGAGTATGTGCGTGATGCGTGTCATCATATCAGACACCTTTTATTGTGCAACATAATTTCAGCAATGTGAACCTGCTGTCCACTGCAGCTGTGTAATTTTTGTACTTCTTTGTGGTATCTTTACTGGTACTAGTACTAGTGACACTTACTGCAGCAGTGCAGTACACTGCCGCCCCCCGCCCCAACCGGCAAAGGTATTATTAAAATCAGTACTCCAGCTGCCTACCATTGGGGCAGATATCAGTACTTAGAACTGATATTCTGTTTATTAAATTGTAAACTTTTAGAAGCCAAATTTCATTGCCTTTATAAAAGAAATAAGTTTTATGATGAATTTAAAAAGTGTTGTGTGAAAAGTACAGTGATTAGTAAACAAGAATCCTGTTGTTGGCATATATACAGCAATAGACACTGTGGTGCTTCCAGTTTTCTCAAACAACAGACATTTTCAGAATTCATTTTTTGTTTGATAGAGCAACACTGATATATATTTTTTTTAAAGAAACAATGATTGCCTATAACAATTCTGCCTGTAAGCACTTTATATGGATATGGTTCAATCCCATAAAATTACTCTACTGAAAGATCACACTAGGTGGTGGTAATAAGAAACCCTTTCCAGCTTACTATTCTGTAACTTCTTATTAGTACAGGTTACTAGAAAGATGACTTGTTTCAAACTTAAACAGTCTGTCTCCCTGAGAGAGTTTTGTCATCTGTTTGATTATAATCCTTGTCTAACTGCAATCATTACAGGAGGTCTGATTGCTACTGCCAGCTATAACAATACTTTTAGTGAGCTTTAGCCTTCAATAACAGTTAATGGCCAAACATAATATGAAATTGTACATCTTTATCCCAGAAGCAACCACAAACACCTCCTATTGTTTGATAAGTGAACTACAACAAAACACATTGGCCCATGTTTTCAAAGGAGATGCACGACACATCTCCAGATGCACTGACACAATCCAACAAATGCTCCAAGCAATATTCAAAGGACAGAGATGTGTTACGCATCTATAATGTATCACGGTGCATGTGGAAGGGATGTTCCCATGAATGTGCTGCATATCCTATATTCAGCCAAAATGAGCGGTCAAGTGTGGAGCATCCTGAAGATGCGCTGCCCAAAGTTAGGCAGAAAAGAAGCATGCCTAAGTGCACGGCACCCACAGGCAGCAAGCTGTACAACAACAGCCACAGCCATGGATGGCTCAGCATTTCTGATGGCAGCTGTCATGAGGGGTGTGAGGAGATGGGCAGAAAAACAACATGGCCAAGGAAGGGCCCATAGGTGGTATGCCCAACAGAGATGGTACTGTGCTCATATCACATTTGAACAACTCAGTGACACAGAGATTGTGGGCCGGCACAGGGCAATACTGAGACAGTTCTGTGATTTGGTCCATGATGAACTGCAGGCACCAACATACAGGAGTCATGCCATGTCAGTGGAGACAAGATGGACAGTAGCACTTTGCCTGCTCACCATGGGCACCTTCCAGATACCAGTGGGTGACACCACTGGTATCACACAGTCTGCCACATCCTGTCTCCTCACACAATTTCTCACCACTCTGCTGCCACATGCTATGGAGTTCATCCCATTCCCTAGCACACAGGCAGAGTGGACAGAAACCATGCAGCACTTCCACAGGGTGGCATGAATGCCAGGCATGATAGAGGCCATCTACTGCACCCATGTGGCAACAGGGCACCACCTGGCCCTGATGGTGACACCTATGTCAATAGGAAGGGATATCACTCAGTAAACTGCCAGGTGGTATGCAATGCCACAGAGTGCATCACCAATGTCTGTGCAACATACCCTGGAAGTGTACATGATGCCTACATCTGGCATCAGTTGGCCCTGTGCCAGTGGTTCAAGAGTGGGGAGATACATAGCAGCCACCTAGTGGGTGAGTGAGGCAGGACAACATGCACACACAACACTATGTAGCACACAACACAGCTGGAGGCAGTGACAGTGGGGGATAGTGACAGGGAATATGCACTGGGTAACAGGCATGGGAACCGTGGAACAGGGGAGCCCACTGGAGCGAGAACCACAGACAGATGGTGGGGTGCCAGTGCACAGGGTGGGGCAGAGCAGGGAACACACACAGCACACACAGGTGGCAAGGTATGTGGTAACACATGGCCTGAATTACAGACAATGGCAGGGGCAGGGCAGAGTAACATAGCCAGACAGGACAGTGGCAGGGTGGCCACACAGGCAGGGCTGGGTTAGTGCAGGACAGGACAGAGGTAAGCCATGCCATGCTCAAACAAGTAGTGAGCATGCAACAGATGTGGGGGCACAACCACTGGCATGACAGGGTGTGCACTGCACTGGAGGGGGGATGGCAACCAGGTGGACTGACAGAGCCAGCAAATACAGGCAAGGGGGGGCTGGTGGTAGGCCCTGTTTGTGCCTGATGGAGACTAACAGACTGCATTCTCCCCCTAGGTGACAGTGCATACCCCCTTTGGCCAAAGCTGCTCACCCCCATATATCAGTCCTCAACCTAGGCCAAAGAACGCTACAATGAGGCATACATTGCGACATGCAATATCATTGAGCATGTGTTCAGCATGCTTAAAATGAGTTTCAGATGCCTGTACAGGTCAGATGGTGCCTTACAATGCAGCACAGAGAAGGCCTGTGGCATATTTCTGGCCTGTTACATGGTACTCAACATGGTCATGGACCGTGGAATAGTTGTCCAGGCACAGGAGGGCAACACTTCAGAGGATGAGGAACCACTGGCCGTGGGTGGGCAGGCAACCCATGACAAGAGGGACCCACGGTTGGCCACTATGACATAGTGGTACAGGGACACAATTGTGGAGGAGCACATTGGAGACCACAGTTGAGAAACAGTGCAGGACCAGACTAGGCATTCACACACACATGGGGGGATACACACACTGGCGCAGGTAAGCAGACACTACACCTATTCTAAGGACTGCAATGGAAAGTGCACATAACCATGCACACTCAGCCACTGCAGTGCTAGCAAGGACAGGGGGCACACTGTTGCATAGTGTGGAATGGCATGGTTCAGAGGGACTCTGCTGGTACACACACACAGTGGAAACACAGAGCTGCACTCATCATGTCCATGCCACACAGCACAACACAAGTGCCCCCACCCATGCCCAGTACACCACACAGACAACACAGACAAGCATGCCACTGGAGCATGTGTGTGCCACAGCAGGCAGCCCTGGGTAGTGACAGCTGGGAGAGTGGGCAGCAATAGCTACAGAATGCAATTACCATGTTGACTGCACCTTGCAGACATCACTGTGTGCCACTATGGCCACCATGGACACATGGGTGACCATGCCTTGGCTGGGCAGATTCCTCTGGGGTGTCACCCACCACAGAGGGTGACTCATTCACCCAAGCTGGGGTCAACCCACATGACCATGACCATGACTGGGTGCTCGTGGGTGTTTGGGTCCTGAATTCCAGATGGGAACCAGGGATTTTGGGGGATATAGCTGGCAGGGGATGGCTTCTGCAACAATAGGGCCACATTTATTTATTTATTTAAAGTTTCGGAATTACAACCTTTGAGTCAGAGACTCCTTTACAAAGGCTCCACGTCTGGGCAGACAAACAGGTTATGCAAGAGAACACATGACACCGTAGTGTAGGAGTGTGGGTGGTACTGTGCAGGACACGGTGGGAACCCCCGCAGTCATGGGGCATCAAGGCTGCACAGCACAGTTCAGTGGCCTGTGCAATCCTCTCAAGACCCACTGTCATGTCTGCCCACAGTTGGTGTAGCTAGTCAATTATATGGGTATGCCTCGCAGCCTCATGCTCATCCATGAGGCCCACCTGCACCTGCTGTCCATGGAATGCCTTCCTGAGTGCTGCCTTGCTCTCCACAGATGCCCACAGGAGCCAGGTGTGCTCATTCAGCCTATCAGCAGGGGACATGTCGATTGGAGGGGCTATCGAGCAGGGCGGTTCCGACCTGCCATGCCACATCCACTGGCTGTGGATGCTGCATGACAGGCCACAATTTGACTGGGGACTGTGTGTGGGCAGGCACATTGGGCCCTGGGCCAATCATGCAATGGGCCCCTGCAGGATGCTGCTGCTCCACAGCACCCTGCTGTACTGTGGTGACAGCCCTGGGCCCCAAAGCAGTGCCCTGCCCCTGGCGACACACAGCTGTCACAGCAGCAGTGTGTGTGAGGTTTGGGGAAGAGTGTGTGAAGGCCCAGGATGGCTCACACCACCTGATGCTGTCTGTGTGGCAACAGGGACATTTGGTGGCACACTGATGTCTGTGTGTTCCCCCAGACGGGTGACATCCTCTACATCATCATCCTCCTCCTCGTGGCTGATGCAAGCATGATGAGTCCTCCGACAAGTCAAGGCCAGACAGGGCGTCGAAGTCAGCAAGCCCAGATGTCCCTCAACAGATGAGCGTAGTTGGCATTGGCCATTGCTCAGCAGATATGGATGATCTGGTTTCATCCTCCTCTGGTCCCACCGGAAGGGTCATGGAGCCTGCAGCACTCCTGAGGTGTGATGGAGCTGAAAAGCAGGATGGAAAGCATGGTCAGGTATGCATGGTCATGATACTGGAGGAGAGGTGGACATGGGGAGCTGTGCATGTGTACCACAGGTGTGCAGGTGTTACCACGCAGGCCAGGGGCCACCATTGTGGCCTGTACTACACACACTCAATGGCAGCATGTGTATTGCATGTCTACTGGGCTGTGCACACAGTGCAGAATGTGATGCACGGCCTCAAGGACCAGGTTGTGTCCTGTCAAATTACCTCTTCCATGGCAGTGCCACAAGCACAGCGGTCAGCATGTGGACCAACTGCCCACACTGGCTGCACACTGCAGTCACCCAGTGTTGCCAGCAAGGTGTACACACATACATAACACACAGGTCCCTGTGGGCATGGTCGACCACTGTTGGCCTGTGTTGTTGACAGGCCTCTGTCCCTTGTTGCACAGCATGACACTGGGCCAGCACAACAACACACCAGGGACCATGTTGGCCTATGACAGGGCTGCACACTATCAGCATCTGTGCTTGGCACCATGGAGACACAGTGGATGGCCCAGCATGGCATACCATGCACACCCCATGACTGACACATGCAGCCCTCCACATAACATGACATATGCATACTCACAGTTCTGTGAAGGAAAACCTCCTGTCTGGAGCCCACTGCCAGGGACACACTCCACAGAGGCATGGGCTATAGTGGCAGCAAGTGGCTCCTCCCATGCCATAAGTGGTGGCACTGTGTGTGGCCCACCCTCAGTGGCCTGCATGGATGCCTTCATGGTGACCAGCCACTCCCTGGGTCTGGTCCACTCACTGTTCATACATTTAATGCACCCCTGTGGAGTGCAGTTGTATACACCATGGGCATTCACGGCCTCAGCCACTGCACCCCAGCTCTTGGCACACTGCTGCAGGGTACCTGTTTTGTTTGTAAGAAGGTCTTCCCAAAGGACGCATGCAGTTATGAGGGCCTGCAGTTCATCTTCAGTGAAGTTGGACAGCCTCCTCTTCCTTCCCTCTTTGGCTGCCATTATGGTGCCTGTAGACAGGAGAAATGACAAGCATCAGCACAGGTCCAGCACATCTAGCAAGTGATGCATGTCAAACTGAATGCATTTCACCAACGCTGTAACAGGCAGAATGTAAAGAAACCCACCTCCTAGGCTGCAGTACCTGTCGGTAATCTGTTGGGAGGGGGGGGGGTGGCACTAGGCAGCACAATTATGGCACAGAACATGCAAATGAGGGTGTATGCAGCCTGTAATGAGATGCAAATATGCAGAGCTGGGCCATGATTGGGCAATTAGGCAATTTACATATCCTGGTTGAATATTGTAGATTTGCACCTGGCCCGTCTCATTGTGCACAGTAGATTTATTTGGGCCACAAATCTCTACATGGCGCATTTCTGCAGTTGCGCGATAGGCCATACCATTATTGACATGCGCGGTGGTGCATGTGTGATGTCAATTGCTATGCATTGTGTATATCCACCACTGTACTGTAATGCACCATTGACATGCGTGGTGCATGTCTACAGGTGTGGCATTGGCCAACCTCAACAACATGGCTGCGTCACGCAGCCACACATGCATGTTGCATGGGGCCATGACCTCCTTCTCCTGCCTAGCCATGTACTACTGCACAAGTGTGGTAATGGCCATTGTACAGCAATCATGCATCCCTATAGCACATGTGCAGGATGCGCGGTGCAATGCATGTGATCCTATCATGCACCTGGCATGGCCCAGCCAAGAATCACACACACTCTCTACTTCCACACCTGCTGCTGCAGCCCTGTACTCCTCCATTGCACATGCACAGGCTGGTGGTCCCAGAGCTCTAAACTGGAATGATGTGGAGTTGGCAAACTTGGTTGCCCTTGTTGTTCCACTGGAGGGGTAGTTATTTGGGGCAGAGGCCCTACAGGAGGCCAGGGCACAGGTGTGAGCCAGGGTGGCTGAGTACTTGGAAAGGACAGGCATCCCATGGTCCAGGGAGCAGTGCAGACACTAGTACAGTAGTCTGAGGAGGAGGGACCGAGAAAGGCTACGCTGCCTGTAAGACCAGAACCGCAGAGGGGGCTGTGCTACACCCAGGTACGTATGCGCCCTGTGCATGCTTGCCTTGCCTGATAATAGGGGTTTGTGGGTGTGCAGCATGGGCATATGCCACCGCCCACATGGATCCCATGACCCTGGTCACAGGGCCAGACCAATGGCACCATGCATGCCATTGTCTAGCCCTGGGTGAAATGGTGGCCCATGGTGCTGATGCTGTGTCAGTGTCGGTCCCCCTTCGCGTGTTGCCTGTCACCAGGGTACACATCACGCTGCACGATGCTGCATCATGTCACAGTTGTGCTGGGGGTTGTGATCCTGCTTGCTGCTCATGATTCTTTTCCATTGTGTTCCCCTTGCAGTTTGGGTGGAGCAGTGACAAGTGTAGGAACGCACCAGCAGGCACCAGGGTGAAGGAGGTGCTGGAGGGGCTGTCACTGACACACTACCACGTGTGTCCTGTAGTGTGTCAGGTAAGTGTGCTGCTTGTGCTGCATATGTGTTTTCAGGGGTCTGGGCAGTGGGGGAGAGTTGCATTGCCTACTGCGGACCATTGCCTGCTTGCTGTGCATGACCATGTGCTGCTGGCCACGCACCCATGGATTGTTGTCTTGGCACTGTGTGGTGGACCTGCTCTGTGCCTAGCACCTGTGTGTTTGTCCTCATTTGATGTGTCCCTCCAGGACTGTGGGCACCATTGGTGCTCCAAGGGGTTTCAGAGGGCCTGCACACATGGTGCATGGGATGTCAGATTCACACACTGTGGGAGACAGGCCACATGTCCCTCGGCAACATCCAGTGCATGCACATGCTGACATTGCCTGTTCCCTCTGCCACATCCCCTTCACTGTGTGGTTTTGTGGCATGGCACATTGCTGATCTGTTGTGTGCGTGGTGTGTTATCGGGGCTATGTGAGGGATCTGGCAATGTCAGGCATGTGCATCCAATCCATCCATGGGAAGGGGAGCACTGTGCCTGGGTGGGCTGTGGCACTGAGTATGTGTTCTCTGTTTCCCCCACATAGGTTTTCAGGATGCCAGTGCTATGCAATGGAGGAGGTGGGAGAGGATGGTGCTGCAGAGAAGAGAGTCTCCACCCAGGACCTCGTGGTGGCCATGTTCAGGAGGCAGGGAGCCATGTCCTGGAGGCAGGAGTCCAACCTGTGGGCTGTGAGGGATATCCTGCAGGAGCTCTGTAGTGCCAGATGTCTACACAGCAGATGGGCACATGGCCACCAGGGGCGATGGGCCTGTGTGGCCCATTGGACCTTTTATTGTGTAGTTAGCCCCCATTTTGAACAACTCCAAACCCCGTCTTTCCCACTGTACATAGTTACCCCATTGCATTCCCTGTTCCCCATTCCACCCTGTCCCACACCCATTTTCAGTTGTTTCTGGTTCTTTGTTGTTCCACTTTTTATTGTTTGTTGTTATGTTTTGTACTATTAAATATTTTTTACTGTGACATTGCCTGTGTCTGTGTTCCTTCCTTACCTGTTGTTGCCATCACCTGTTGTGTTGCATGGTTGGCCTAATACCCATTGTTTATCACTGCTCAGTTGTGTGTGTGCCGTTGTGCACCCAGACACTCTGCCCACCTTGTTTTTTCCCCAGAGTGTTTGTCATGGTTTCCCCTGGGCTGCCTCTGGGGTGTCCATCACTGATGCCCACATTGCCACTTGCACTATGCCCCTTTTCCAGTGCTGTGCATGCCTCCACTGTTGTCCTGGTCTCATGCTGCTGTGTGGCACTGTTTGCAGTCCTGTGTGCACAGTATGGCCACCAGCCTGTGTGCCATTATGCTTGTGTCCCACTGTGCCTGTGGTCTGGCTACCACATCAACCCTACTTGGCTCCTCAGCTCTGTTGTCATGGTGCCTGGCCAAGCCATGCTGTCCATTGGCACCGCCAGTGCTGTGACATGTCATCCATGCCTGACTGTGTGCCATGCCCACTGTGCCTGATAAACCCCTTGGCTGGTGGTCTGTGTGTGGTGCTTTTACTCTACCCATGGGGATGTGTTATGCCCATTTTGCACTTTTGTAGTGCCACTCTCCTCCCCATTGCCTTGGGCTGCTGCTACTCCCCTGGTTTGTGCTGTTTCACACTGCTCATTTTCCATATTCAATCCTGCCCTGTTGCTCCTCTGTCCCAGGCTGGGTTGCTCCATTTCCAATATTCAATCCTGCCTTGATGCGCTGCACATGTACAGTTGCGTGATGGTGTATATCTAGTATATTCAGCCAGGGTTGCCCTGGCACATCTTATAGTATATCCATTGAATCTTGCCTTTATTTGGGGTGGTGCATCTGAGATGTGTATACCAACTTGTGCGATTTTCAGGAGACTTTTGAATATGGGGCCCATTGCTTATAACTGCTAATATTTCAGTAAAATAAGACCATTTCTCAACTCTGTTTTTGAAATTCTGCATTTTACCTTTGTGTAAGGAGTATCAACGGCAGATCCTCATAGTAGCACATACAACAAAATGCAGCAAGAGGAACTTATCCCTGCATAACAAAATCTAACTTAAGTACCACGGTAGCATTATGTCAATTTACGACTACCCTGCTACTGAACTATTTTTCATTTACTTTTAATTCTCAAAGATACATTGCAATAAGTACAAAATACAAACATTACAAGAATATGTATTGATAATGGTATTTGATAGTAATTAAGCATACCCCCCAATGAAATTTGATTGAGAGCAGTGTATTGAGTATTATTTTCAGGTCCCATCATCCCCAGATCTTTCTCATTTCTGATTGTCATCCCCTTAAAATTAGTTACCCATTTCCCTTCTAATTATCTTGTTTTCCCCTCCTTAGATACAGTGGGGGAAATTTCAAAGGGTTGGATGCAGGCACAGATGCATAGTGCACCTGCATCTTTTTCCATCCACTTGCATCCAGGCAACCCTTCTGTTATTTTCAGAGGTTGCATCTTCTTAAGGCAGAAAGTCACAATTTGCTGCAGAAAATGCATACATTTGTGCATTGTGTCCAGTTTGGATGCACTTTTGTCTGCCTTTGGATGCAAATACTGGACACTGTTAGGCCATCTAATAGATGGCCTAACACAGGGGTTGTCAATTTTTTTTGGTCTGGGGCCCCCGGCTAAGTGTCAGCCATGTTGGGGACCCCCTACCAGCCACCTCCAGATTATATATATCATTATGTATTTTGTACTACCTACAAGTCACCAACCTACCACTGCTGGGTGGGGGATGGTGTACAGTAAACTGTTTGCATTCAGTGTTAACAAAACATAGTTCTCCTTTAAAATTGACAGAATCCACCTCATGCAAAAGAATTCTACTAGCTGCATTCAGTGATATACTGGCACAGTTCTCTTGGACTGCAAAATATATTTCAGTTTGGTGGGGCACAGCAATACACTGATACCCAAAGCACAACTAGCTGCATTCAGTGTCAACGAAGCACAGTTCTCTTTTAAGTTCATTCTGTCTGTATGTACCCAGCTAACTAACTGAAAGCACTTTATGCACTTTATACTGTCTGTAGCTGTATTCATTCATTCTAAGCAGCATTCAGTGACATATTTCTCCATTATGCATGGCATGACACATTTTCCATTGTGTATGAAGTTTCTGTCTGTACCCAGCTAACTGTGACAATTAAATATAGCTTCATTAAAGCAGTTCTCTGTACCTCCATTCCTCGATGACAAGCACTGTATAAAAACAGTTGGAAGTAGGTGCACAATCTGCGAAGGCCTGAGGGCATTGTTTTAAAATCAGCCACAGAGCTCCGTATCCATGAGCCAGTGAGCAAGTGATAGTAAAGAGGCACAACAAGCTCTGTTTTCTCCTTGTTAAAATCTTTCATAAAATGGGCGCAAGCAATCTGAGAGGAGGACTGGGCAGGGCAGAGAGTAATGAAGCTCTGTTTCCATGTTTGTTTCTTAAATATCAGTTAGACAGAACATTATTTTATCATGGCTGTAAATTTAAGGGCAATCTGTGCCACCCCCAGAGATCGGCTCATGGACCCCTGTGACCACGGACCCTGATTGAAAACCCTGGTCTAGCAGGTCTGGACACATTTTTCTTTTGAAATAATGGCAGTCCCATCTAAGGTGGATCCTTTTAAAAGTGCGGTCCTGAATGTTTGTATTTTTAAGAGGATATTGGACTAGACTTCCTTAAAATGGCAGGTCATGTAACACTGACAAGTTTGGACATACAGTACAACTTTTTTATTTTAGATCCCCTTTTTTCTCTAGTTTCATAAGGTATCTTTTTTTTAAGCCAGAGTTTCCTTAAGCATTTTTTTTAGGTTTGGAAACAGTTATGCTATGAATCATGGCAATTTTAATCAATATTCTCTGCTGTTTTTGGACAAATATTATTTAAAGGAGTATCACTTTGTAAGACTAAGATGAATTACACAAAATGGAAACTGCTCCCTGACCTTTTAGGACACTGGGGATATCAGCACTATCTCCAGGTCACAAACCATGAACCCTACCGTGGAGAAATTAAACTGCAGTATAATATACCTAATCAATAAGCTACAATAGGTGTGAGTTGTTGCCTGATAAGAGTATGACACTGGAGCATAATAGTAGAGATGAGCGAAGTGTCCCCAATTAAACTCAGCGAAGTGATTATCATAGTGAATACAGTCGCAGAGTACTCCTAGCAGCGAAGCAAGTACTTGCATTATAATGGGTAATGCGAAGTCCATTGAAAACAATGACTTCGTGTTACTCTGCCTTCCCAAACCACTACTCCACCAATTCTTAAAGCGAAGTACATTGAAAGCAATGTACTTCACCTCACTTTGCCTTTGTTTTAAGCTCCAAAGGCAAATTTTGCAGTGATTTATGGGATTTCAAGTCACATGTGCTCTAGATTGTTCACAGTCTCAGTTTGGGGTAGTGTGTAGGACGTTGTAGGAGACAATCTGTTCTGAGAGCTCTCTGTGATTCAAATCTTCTAAAGCTATTAAAAAAGCCTTTTTGAGTCTTTTTTTTTCTGAAACTTTAGTTCATCGATTATAGGAAACCCTCTTGTGCTCATATCATTGAGCATTTATTGTTTGTGTGTGGATTTTGAATGTTAATGTACAACATTCAGTCTGTGTACTGAGAGACAGTGGAAGTGTACTTTGTGGGAGGGGCGTATCTGTGGTATAGGTAGATTAACTTGGAGAAAAAGACAGTGCTTTCTGTTTTGGTGTTTTTTTTCTTGTATAACTGTTAATGTACACACAGCAACATTTTCAATAATTCTTGCCATTTTTTTGCGATTGTTGTGGTGCAGCAGTGCATAATTTTAGTTTGTTTAAAATATGTGCTTATATTACTTAAGTTTTCAATTTTCTACACATTACTTAGTGTGTGTGTGAGTATGTGCGTGATGCGTGTCATCATATCAGACACCTTTTATTGTGCAACATAATTTCAGCAATGTGAACCTGCTGTCCACTGCAGCTGTGTAATTTTAGTACTTCTTTGTGGTATCTTTACTGGTACTAGTACTAGTGACTCTTACTGCAGCAGTGCAGTACACTGTCCCCCCCCCGTGGCCCGCCCCAACCGGCAAAGGTATTATTTTCCAGATTTGAATTTCAGATGGTGGGCACTGGTTAGGTGTTGTGCCTTTGCATCTGCATCTCTTCAGTGTGCAGCGCAATCTTAATCTGTCTGTGCATTTGCATCTTTTTAGGGTCCAATCTCCATCTCTAACTTAAGTCACAGTTGTTTCTTTGGCTTCCCTTCAGAGTACTGGACAGGTGTGGTGCATAATTCTGTATGAACACTGTACTCATTAATATGCGTTTTTAAGCCAGGATCTTCATCATGAGTCACGCATGATACAAATCACATTCTTCATCATCACGGTCACAAATGCAGTCACAAATCACGATTTACGATCATGTCACGAATCACAACATTAACGTTTTTTAATAGTTACTTGGATGTATAGTAAGCCTGTTTTGTAGTATCTCTCCATGCTTCACCACCCCACCATTGTACTCATTAATGAGTGTTTTTAAGCTGGGGAGTTTTGTGCCACACCTCACTGGGGCCCGGGGAAGTACAGCTCTAGGCATTCATGTTCTTCTTCATCATCACAGTCGCAAATGCAGTCACAGATCATGATTTATGATCACGTCACAAATCACAAGATTCATTTTTTTTTTAAGTTACTCCTCCTCGCTCTGATCTCAAAGTATCAGCAATCACAAAACACACTCTTCTCTCTCTGTCTGCACAGGAGAAAGTAAAAGTGTCTGCTTGTATGACTCACTTCCTTCATGCCTAGCTAAAGAGCATATGACTTACAGTACTGTAATCCTTGTGATGTGTGGGGGGGGCTGCCAAATCTAAAACACCAAGTGGATCACTTAGAATCATAATGAGGAACGTGAAGTCCATTAAAAACAATGCCTTCGCCTTACTTCACATTGCCATTCCTCCTTAATGCAAAGTGGTAATGACAAGGTGGAGTGAGCACTTTGCATTGGGGAGTGGCAATGCAAAGTGCCCACTTCACGTTCACTTCGCCAGTGGAATTTAAATTCGCCGCATCTCTAATAGTGAGTGACGAGGCACTTACGCTGAGTACCTTCAGCACCTGGGAACTGCTCTTATCAGACAACCACTCACATCCTAGGAGTGTCTTATTGCTTTGTTAAAATGGGTTTCGAGAAAAAGAATATAATGTGGAAAAAATGTAAATAAAAATATACATAAAAAAGGTTTTTAAAGTGTGTTTTTTTTCTTTTGCCAAAATAATCCCTATTGTTTGCAGAGGTGGATATTGTTGAATTGCTGTTGTGAGCTTCTATTAATAGTGGAAAGTCATGAATATGGCTGCAGTTTGGCTTCTTTTTGTTTTCTGCCACCCCATTCTAACACACACATGCTCGATATTTTGATTGTGGTTTCTAAACAGAGGAAATGATTATTGTTAAAAAAGCACTTCAGCGCTAAAGCACTTTCTTTATGGTGCTACAGTATCAGCTCCACTCGGACTACAGGAATACTTCCTGTTTTAGCAGTTATGATCAGCACTCTGATTTCACAGCATTGTTCACATACTAAATAAAAACAATAAATTGTCTCTGTCGTGATACACATGTGTGCAGTTCGTGAGGTGAGATTGGTGAGGGTGGCCAGTTATTCAGTCAGTCAATGAGTTGATCGGTGAGCTGAAAGCTGTACTGAGCCTGTGTGGTAATCACAGCTGGAAGTATAACTAGATGACTGTAAAATGTTGGCCTATGAAGAGAAAATAAAAAATTAAAAGTTAAAACAAGTTAATAAATGCTGCTACACATTTAACATGTCTGTTATTAGTTTGTTAGGTGTAGAGTGGGGATGGGTAGCTATGGAAATGGGTGTAAATATCAATTTATTTGTTAGGTCAGGTAAAGAGTGTTACTGTGGCTTACAGTACTAACATGGCTCCCAGAATTGTTTTCCAAACATTTCTGGCAGGCATGGATATGTGGGCAGTGCTGCAACCAGCTGACCAAAAAAAAGTGCCACCTTTTTGGTTGTTGTCCTATAAGGACATGGGTACTGACCAATTAGGATGCAAAAAACTCTCTACCCATTTTATAAAGTACTGTAAATAGATTTAAAAATGAAATGTCTAGCATGGTTCAATATATGTGGTTGAAAAGACTACAAAATGAAGAATATAGTTTTTTAAACTTCTGTTTTATCCTTTCCATTAAAGTAAGAGCTTTAAATGTCTTTCAAATGGCAATAGCTCTTTCACTTTTTTAATAGCTATGAGGAAAAAAACATGCTTTCAAGCTCCTGTCTTGGAATTTGGATACATCCAAATCAGTAGCCACTAAAACTTTTCCAGAAAAAAGATGGATTTATCTCAGTTTCCTCTCAATCCACCCTAATATATGTTCCAAAATGTCCTGATTGGGCATTACCAGAACATATGTAACAAGGTTTGTTCACTGATTTCACATCACTGACATTCTAGCAAAATGGACTTGTTCACCATGGAGCCTGGGCTGTATTACTGATACTATAATATTTAATAATGTTTTGTGCTGTACTGATACTGATAGCAGATACTGTACTTATACAAAAGAGCCACCTTAAAACAATATTTTCATTTCTTTTCTCATAACACTTCCACTCTTCATCAGTTTCCTTTAATCTGCAGTATTCCCCCAGTTATGCATATTGTAGTTACAACATATGTACCTAGAAGCTTGGAAACCATCTTTTGATGCTTATTGTAAATTATCACATTATTAGGGTCTGTTGCTGCTGTACATAGTATCAAATTTGTAAGTATGAACAAATCTGATGCAGCCAAATTAAACCTTTCCTTTACTTTACTACATTTTCTAAACATTTCTCCAGAGGGAAAAAAATCTAACTATTTTAAGACCCTTTTGTATCCTGCTACACGAACAAGGGTCATTGTCTAATTTTCTGAATAGTGGGCCTCTTCTTATTGGGATTTCCAAAAACATAAACTTTATTTCTCCTAATATAAGTTATTAATGTCCCTTCACAGGTTCACCATATTCACAATACTGGGCTAAGATAAGACTTTTCTTATGGTTCTCCCCATGCACCCATGACAAATTCCTAACATATTATGTTAACTGTTCTTCTTCCTGCTTTACTCATACTAATCCGTGACTGTCAATTGACAATTCTGCTAATCCCTTGCTTTGAGCAGCCCAATGGAGTTTGCCCTTTAAGGGGCAGACCATGTTGTCCTGGTACACCCATTCCCTCCTGTAAGGAATGGTTGTGCTCGGAAGGGGAAGGGATAGGGAAGGGGAGGAGCCAGGAGCCAGAACAATGGCCAAGCAGCAGGAAGGGAAGGGGGGTAGGGAGGTACATAAGGGACAGCACAAGGGAGCCTCAGCCACTTTTGCTGGAGTTTTGATTTTGATCAACTGCAGCACGTCAGATTTGGCATTTAATTTGAGGTTGGTTTCACAGCAGAAGGAGGTAAGGAGGCAGCAATTATTTGTTTAGATATGCGTAAAAAAATGTGTGTGTACATCATTGTGGAAAGGAAGTGAAGGCTAACAGACAAGGGCACAGTTTGAGGAGAGCTCGTTTACAAGAAGGAGTGATCAGGGGAGTGTCTTTAGACAGCAAAAAGGGTGGAATATGTGGTTGGTAGAGTTTAAAAAAAAAAAAGAAACGCTGGTCAGTGGGGGTTGGCAGGCCCAGGAGTGGCCAAGAAAAGGAAGGAAGCAGAGCCAGGAGTGGGGGGAGCCACGTGGGAGGCGCGCTGAGTGGCGTGTGGTCTGCAAGGATCTGGGCCAGGTGGGGCCTGCGGAGACAGGGTAAACCTCGGGGGGTGGAAGAACTTGGGGTGGCTAAGGTGTGGAAGGGACATCTATTGTGCTTTACCAGCGATAAAATGTAGTGTGTAGCATGCGAGAGAAATTGTAGCATTTGTTGAGCATGCATGTTTTCTACTGGTTGTAACAGAATGGAATGCAATGTAATACATGAAAGCAGAACAGGAAAGGGAATCAGAGAAGTGAACGTTTAGAGGTGTTGATTCCTGTGAGAATTGTTTTGCTGCATGGCATGGTGCATCATCATGCAATAAGTAAAATAAGTAAGGTAGCAGGGTAGGCGTGCTTAATTTACTGTACCTGCAGAGGAGTTTAACTGAAGTCTGTGAACAATACACTAATTATGTAGCTAACTAAAATGTTCATATTGTGATTTGAAAGGGCTCTGGAGCAAAAGACCCATTGGTGTGGCACCACCTGTGGTCGGGGAGGCTAGATGGTGAAGCCTGCGATGCAAAATGGAGGCTGAGAAGGAGTGTGTGTGCCATGCAGCGGGTTGCTGGAAGGCGGACGGAGGAAAAGGGGAGGCATGGGGGGCAGCAGGCCATGTGAGTGAGGCCTAAGGACAAAACGGCGCTTTGCACACTGCGTGGGATGGCAGCACACCACACGAGAAAGGCCTAAGGTAAAAATGGCGTTTTGCATACCACATGGGATGGCAGCATGCCATGCGAGCGAGGTCAAAAGCCGGAACGGCGTTTATTGGCATGCCACATGGCATGGGGCGAGTGGGACCAAGGGGCTGCTGTTTCTTGGCCTTCGAGGGGGGTGGTTGGGATAGGGGGACCAGGAGATCATTCAAAGGCATGAGTACCTATTCATGGTACAAAAGAAAAAGGAGCCGGGGACCCGGGGGCGGGGCATGGCAGGGTACGAGGAGATGGAGAAGCTCTCAATTGGGGCAAGGGGTAGGACACTGGGCAGGCTTGGAATATTGGCGAATAAAAGGGAGCACAGGGGGGATAACTGGAAGGGACTCTGTAGAGCCGGGAGGGGTCGCAGGGAGATGACCACGTGGCGTGACATCACATGCCAGGTGGGGGAACCGTGTTGGCCGATTGAATAGCCAGGATGGGAAGGTTCATTGCCACACTTCACGGAGGTGCACATGGTCCCTCAACCCAAGACATCCCCCCACAGGGGGGGACCTTATTGTTGCTGACGGACTTAGTTGGGCAGGAGAGTGCGGATAAAAGAGCATTACCACAGCACAAAGTAAAAAGTACTTGTATAGCCGTATAGAGACAGAGGGAGGCAGGGGAATAGGGATGACAAGTCACTCAAAAAAAAAATACACGCTGTATGACCCTAGGCATGTCACGTAGCTTTCCTATACGCCCAGGCGGTACAGATAGAGCAGTTCTTGGGGGGGGCAGGATGCACCTCATTAGTGGAAGGTCGGCCCGGACGGTGGAACCTGGGCTAAATAAAAAAAAATAATATATATATATATACATATAGAGGGTGGCGTGAGGCACAAGTAAATTGTTTTGTTTTCTGTAGTTGTCTTCACAGAGTGCAGTGCAGAACGGTCATGGCACCCAGGAAGAGCAGGCCGTCCAAGGAAGAAGCTTACAAGGCGATAATCGAGCTGGCTGAAAAAGCAAACAAAATGTGGGAACTGGTGGAGGGGGAGGACCCGGGGAAGCCCGGGGGGAAAGAGGAAAGCGGATGGGGAAAAAGGTGGCAAAGGGAAGAGGGCACCTGTGGAAAACATCCCAATTAGGCGGAATGTGTGTCCTAATTAAGTGGGAGGACAGTACATAGAATACATTGGGTGTTTAATTAGCTGCCAGGAGAACATCCCACTTAAGCGGATGTCCTGACTAACCACATCCCGCTTAAGTGGCTTGTGTTGTAATTTGATTTAAGGCATTGGCTGAAACTAGGGAGCAGTCCAGTCCTAGAGAATTTGGTGTAACTTACAAATTCTAACAAAATGGAATGCAAGTGACAGCAGAAGTCTGAAAAAACCCAGAGAGAGAGAGTGTGTGTGTGTGTGTGGTCAGTATAGCAGTATGTCTGTGTGTATGAAGCTGAGAAGAAAACAATAGTTGGAGTTCAGATTGTGTAATGGGTCATAAAACCAAGGTCCATATTCTTAACACAAATAGATGTATTAAGAAGGTAAATAAATTTGACCTCATACACTTGCCTCTCAATTGAATTCCTGAAGTGCCCCTTAAGAACTAAAACAGATAAGTCAGTGATCAAGGTGTCATCTTCACTGAATATTGATTGGAAGTCCATGATGATTTTACATAAGGGCTTCAGATCATGATTGTATGTAACAACCGAGGGTATCCGGTGGAGGTGGTAGCCTTTTCCTGATATTGTAGTAGTTGTTCTCTTAGGATAAGCTTGGCTTATCGTTGGTTTCAGCCTGTGCCTTAAATCTTATTATCAGATAAAATGTCTATGTCCATGTTCAGATGTGAAGAGTTTTACTAATTCTGTTCTAAGCTTTTCAAGTGTTATCATTTCTTAACTACCACATTTCTGATGAAAGACTCTGTGTAGTCTGAAAGTGTAAACATTTTATAACAATTATTTGTTGGTCCAATAAAAGGTATCAGACCACCCGTTCTGTTCATCTTTTTGTACAAGGACCAATATGGCAACTACCATTTTTGAAACATATGTGAGAAATTCTACAAATCCAATGGAAGGAACATTGATTTGCTTTATTAATTTTAAGTATAAAGGATACCATCAGAAATCTTCAATTTTTTGTCTTTTACCTGGAACGATTTTTTTGTACATCAGATAATGTAAAAGGAAGATAATCTACATATAAAGCTATTTTGTCCACTGTCATGATATGTGGTTTAAGCAATGAGACATAACAAGAGTATTTGTTGTGTGATAACAAGTGATTTGGGTGCTGTGCCTTCAACTTCCAGAGAAGTGCCATTATCCCACAACAATGCATAATCTGGAGTATCTCATTGAAATTCTATTGTACAATTGGTCCAAATTTAACAATATCTAAAGGCAAGTTTGAATTTCAAATTTTTTGTGTAGTAATTTTAAAATGTATCTTTACACCACAGAGAAAATAGCCACTCCAACATTCTGCTAAATTTGAGTCCACCCAGAATGTATGGATGCCATAAAATAACTTATATCTTCTAATTGTAGCCTTCTTCCAATAGAAGCCACCCTCCAATTGAAGCCACAGGTGAATATGTATGTTGGTAATATAAGCCAACTTCTAATTGAAGCCATGGCTTCTGTTTGAGGGTATGCTACACCACACCATGTGGTTTTAGCATCTTGCTCTCCATCTTATTATGACTATGTTTTGTGGGTGCATTGAACCAGTTAACTACCTACCGGATAATAACTGGATTATAAATACTTAAATCATTTTCTTGTTAGTTCCTTGTTGGTACCTGAAAAAGAACAATATTAAAGGAAGCTGAGGCAGACAAGCTGACAAGGCATTTGTAAGATAAAAATAAGACACAAATAAGTTTCCACTGCTGGGGAGGTCATTTATTTCCTCTAATGGGGCAGAAAAGTAAAACAAAGTACAGAAAAGTTTTGCACTATTCAGTTTCATCCTTTGCATCCTCAGAATCTACAGTGTCTGAATTTTATATAAGGAGTGTAATACTGTGATTTAGGCAGGGATTGTGATTCAGACTGGGTTTCTAGCACTGCAAGCACTTCAGTAAGAACTCCTTTTAATTCAAAAGCCACAACGCTCTACTTGATACAGCTGATGAGGTCTGGATCTGCTGTGGTGATGCCACATACATGTTAAAAAAAGATGCTATGATTGTTTTTTATTGGGTTTTTTTTTTTACTCATTGAGCCTCAGAGTAAATCAATGCATTGCACCACAACCTGAAATGATTTTATAATAATTTCTTTCATGACCGCCTGCCATGCCACCTTCACTTACTCCAACCTTTGATCTCCTGAAGGGTCTTTGGGGTTACATGCTAAGGTTCTCTCTCTCCTCTGTGGCAAGGCAGGCATCAAAGAACTCACAATACCTGGGTTTGAATGTCGCATTTGAGGAGACTTTGGCAAGTTGCAGGAGCTTAGTGCAACTGCCAATGATGGCCACCGTGGTCGTTCTTTTCTGTTTCAGACAAGTTTTACAGATGGGCTGAGCTGACAATGAATAGTGTCCTATTCTAATAGTCTCTGTTTGAATATTAGATGACCCCATACTTTACTGAGCCAATGCACAGTAAGCTCCTCATTCATCCATCCATTTTGGTTGAGAGCAATGACAACACCAGTCCCCAAACAGTTTTTGATCAATCAATCAATCTTTATTTATCCAGGCAGAACATCATTGAGAAGAACTCATTTACAAGATGGACATGCACATGTAAATAATAATGACAACAGTAGGGAACTCATATAGGGTCAAAAAGAATAGAATACATCATTCCATGTAGCATCTAAGAACAAAGGCAATGTTGCAATGTAGCAGAATAATATCACTAAGCTAAAACATAATAAAACTAAGCAACAATACATTTTAAGAGTTAATGTAGCAACTAGGAGTGTTAAGTGCAAGAGGAGAGATAAGGCAAGCAGGTAGGTAGATTAGGGAGGAGAGGGCCAGGTCGAGAAAGGAGACAAGTTACTGTACAAGGTGCATCAGGTCCTGCAATTGCAAGATTCAGAAAAGGCATGGGAAAACATTATATTAAATGTAAAAAGTCCTATTGGCATGGATATTCTAAGGGTTTAAAACATGGAGTAGCAGGTCTCAAACCCAGGATCCTGGTGTTTGTGGTCATGTGCTCTGTCCTCTGTGCCACCGGAGAGATCATGTGTTTACCTTTAAAAACAATCATCGATAGTAACTTTCAGCCATATGCCATAGTAACAAGGCATACAGTTATCCACTGCTTCTCATAATTGATGGTTAGTAGAGGCACTGATGTACTGCCCACCTTATCCAAAGGGCTCTTCCTTGACATATCAGCCCACATGGTAGTCTTGTCCATATTGCCAATGGTTGAGACATCAATATTTCCATGAATCATTTGCTTGCAGCAAAAAGTCACAAAGTCACTCTCTTTGGGGCAGAAATCTTGTGGTAATCATTGGCCCACAGTTGTTCTTTGGCATAGAGAGAAGACTCACTGATGGAAGAATGTGTCTATTCACCCTCTACTTGCTTTGAAACATGGGTCCTGGAAAAGATCCATGGCTTTAACAGGCACTGCCTTTCTTGTTACTCATAGGTGCTTCTCCCACTGGTGTAATATCCATGTAGCCAGCTCACTCTCTGTCTCAGGATACTGGCACCTCCAATCAGCACCCTGTAGTCTCCTTCTTTTTTACTGTTACCACTGCTGCCAGCAATTGAGAGCAGATAAGAGATTTTTTGCTTCTCTTTCTGCCATTCTCTGATCTGCTTTTCATTAAGCTTCAGCACTGTACTTATGGGTCGGCTACCCTCCACTTCAACCCTTTGAACAACCATGGCCTTGAAATCAAGGCTAGATGATTTGTGCTTCACAGATGACATGTTCAGGTACTGAGGTCAAAAGAATAGCTGACAGGCTGGAGTGGTGAGTTTAAATAAAAGCTGCTCTTCAAGTGCAGCCATCCTCTCCCTGAAGCCAATGCTGAGTGTCTCCAATGTGTAGTAGAAGCCATGGCTTCTACTAGAAGATATACAGTACAAGCATTCAAAGTTCTCCTCAACTCCATGGGTCAGAATGCCACCCCTTACACACACACACACACACACACACACACACAGGAGGTCTTGAATGGAGCTACAGCCCCATTATAATTTGTGGTAAGGTAAGTAGCAGAGATTTGACTGGACAACTGGTAGAGATAAGATACGATTTGTTCATGGTCACCAAAAAAAAACATTAGACATTAAAACTGTGAATAGTACTTCACATTTTAATTTGTTAATATGTATGTGGATGGAGATCATGAGAAGAAAATATTTAATTATGTATTTTTTTAATTTAAGAGATTTTTCTTTCAAGGGCCTATTTGAGTGACTTTAGTGAGTAAAGGTGGCTGCCAAGTATTTGCTGGCAATTGAGTGGCTCATGAATTCTGTATGCGATTTCTTCAAATTCCAGATCCTACTGTCTGAATGTCTTCCAACCTGTGAATGTGTGTGTGTGTGGGGGTAACATATGGGTCTCAGATCATATTTAGCCAATCGGGAAGTAGAAACTGTCCAACCTATTTTATAATAATTGATTACACAGAGCATAACTGGGTTATCCAGATATTAAAACTCCTTGGGCTCAATTTTCAGTCCCAGAGTATGACACAAGGTACCTGCATCAAACATACTGTAATTAAAGCAATTGGCAACTTGCATCAAGAGATGTAGCAATCCTGATTTTTGAATGCTTTCTGCTTTGAAAAAGGGAGCTGTTGCAGCAAACTGACACTGCACTAGCCTTGCAACCAAAACTGGGATGCACCAGGTCACAAGGGGGCTTATGCCATGGCAGGGCTACAACATCCCCTTTTTTGCAATTTTTGGAAGCCCCACTGTGGATGCAGCATGGAGCTCCACTTAGACCAGCCAGTAGGTGATCTAAGTGACATGCACTAATGCCACACACTGTGGCAAAGGGGAGCAGGGTCTGAAAGTGGACTGCCAGAGCTGAAGGGGAATGAGGGTGCCATAGGAGGCATTGGAGAGAGACAGTGGGCCTGAAAGGGAATGTTGTGGCACCTGGTACGGGTGTCATTTGAATAACCATAAAGCTGATGGGACTGCTTCAGGAGGGGGGTTTCCAGGGACAGACAGTTACATGGCCCCAGATGGACACAGACCTGGCAGCTGCCCCATAGGTGGTCACCTTACATAACCCTGTAATCAGTAAGCTGGAGCTTCA